>JARFMH010000055.1:0-52038 GCA_029532395.1 Schizosaccharomyces lindneri | reverse complement strand
ACGAACCGGGATCGAACCGGTGACCAACAGATCTTCAGTCTGTCATGCTCCCAACTACACCACCGCGACTTGGTTGATTATACCAAGCATTATAAAGTTATTTTAGAAATTTTGTACCATTTTGAGGATGATAGAAATTTATTATAACAATGGTTGTGTGCTATGGATTTCATCTAAGTGTGAGTATGAAATTATAAAGATCATGCTAAAGTAAGAAACAAAAGGAAGAGTGATTTTCATTGAAAATATATGATATGCAACTCTACTGTTATGCGATACTCTTATGTGTAGAAGAAAAGAATGACAATGAAATCGGTTGCAAGGTATCATCACCTCCTGTTATTAATCGGTTGAGAAAAGGAACATAGCAAAATTTTGGGAAGCAAAATAATAAAATTATATGCTTCTCTGGAAATGTTATTAGACGGAGAGGAGCACACACAAAAAAATATAGATAGAAAGGTTGGATGTATTGGTTCCATCGTTACAAGGAAAAGTAGTTTTTATAATCCACATCGGGTAAAAGCATTACTTAAGATAATTCAAAGGAAAGGGGAGAAGAAAATGCAAGCAAGAAAATTTTCTTTCTTTAAAATTGGTTACAAGATTGGACTCTATTTCACACGGCATAAGACACGTCCACCCAGCTGTTCACGAACAGCGTCTTCCAATCCCATAATTCCTTTTTTCGTTTCCACAATAGCTACTTCAGCAGGCTCAAGTCCTCGAACAAAGCTAACCGTTCTTCCTTTAGAAAAGTTTAAAAGTTCGGTAGGGGTCATGTATACTTTACGGCTCGGTTTGGATACTCCTCGAATATATTGCATAACAGGTTTTCCTTCAAAGTATTTCAAAGACAACCACAGCCTCCTGTCAGCAACATTGCTTCTGGTAGTCGGCGTTGGAACCAAATCCGGTCCCTGAATATGACCGCGTTGTATTGAGCTTATAAATCCCTGATGGTACAAAGCAGCACTAAGTTCTAAAACGCTTCTGCAGTTGGGAACACATGCCATCGCTTTTCCAGCACGGAATGAGTTTTGCAAATGCGAAAATACAAAGTGCAATTGCATCGAGAAAACCACGTATTTACAGAAAGAAGCTTTAAATCTTAAGAAATCTATAGGAAAAACAAGAAGGTGCTTTTGAACGAATCCAGCAAACTAGTGATAAAAAGTTAGTTTCTCGCGTGTTGAATACTTTAGCAATGAAAGGAAAAGTCCAACATATTCAAAAATGCAGGGTGGAGTGCCATAATGTCAATAGCGATACACACTTGACCTCACTATATATGCTTGAAGCAGTATGTAGATTCGGCTTCATTTTACCCACTACAAATTCCAGAAATACACAAATGAGGGCAATTTCGTTCGTTTCTTTGTTGTGTCTATTCATAGGCGTTTTTTGCAGCTCATGGAATGCTAAAGAGGATGTCGTCAAACTCCTCAGTCCTACAGGCTCCGTAAAGACAGGATCAACGACTAGGTAAGCGCTCGAGAAGCCGCTTTTGAATGTACATTCTAATTTATCATTTTTAGATTTGATGATTTGAATACTTTTGTTGAGTTAGACTCGTCTCTAGAGGATACATTGCTTGTACAATTTACCAGTGCCATTGATGATGAAGTTTCTGTCCCTCATCAAGCCCATGTATTGATTAGTGATAAGAAGAAACCTAGTTCTTCAATTGTTTACCCTGTCAAGGTTAATGCAAACGGAGATGCAGTCTTAAAATTGGTATGTCCTAATGAAGAAGATTTCGTTTGCAGATAAAGCTGCTTAAATCCACTTAATACGACCCAAGTCGATCGTATTTATTATAAATGGAGAGTAACTAACTGTCGTTTAGCCTTTGTCTGAATTACCGTCCGAGTTAATTCAAAGTGAGCATGGTCTTTTGACTACTCTAATGATCGGTTCTTTTGGTGATGCCTCTCCTTCTTCTATTTCTTTGGGATCCCTTGTCTTTGACTCTGGTTCCCTTCCTGTTTTCGAGGATAAATCATCCATTGAAGCAGAAACTTCTCCTAAACCTACCATCCTCCATACATTTGCTGCTCCTCCAAAAGCTGCCAACAAGCTTTTAAGCCTTGTATTTTCAGCTGCTGTTGCTGTTGCTTCCGTCGCTCTTCTTATAGTTTGGATGCAATTCGCTGGAAAGACATCGGTGTACTCTGTTTCTTCCTCATCATTGGGCCACCTTCTTTTTTTCGTTTCGCTCGCTGCCGCTGAAGGTCTTTTGTTCTTTTACTGGACATCTTTGACTATCTTCCAACTTATAAGATATAGTGTTTTTATTTTCGCTGCATTTGCTGTTAGTGCAAAGCTTTTGTAATAATGATGCTTGAAAAGAATGACCATTAAACATCTTTGTTTTTCATGAATTTATTACGAATTTGGTTCTCAGTATGTTTGAAATCCAATGGATAAGCGACTCTCTTTATCTATTTCGAACGTAAATAAATTTTGCCTTATTTTCATTTCAATGTACCTTTCGTCTATATTGTATCCAAAATATTTCATACTATACCAAGGCCTTTTAATGTGGAAATTAATGCCTGAAAAAAACATCTATAGTGTTTCGTTTTCTTTTGGGAGGTCCTTTTTTTTCATTGTTTATCACCGTTTTTACTGTTTCCGTATTTAGGCAAAGATCGATATGTTGGTTTACAACACTCAAATCATCTTCTAAGTTCTTGTGACAAACAGGACATGGGACACTGTTTTGTTTTGAGAATTTCTAAAGTGTTAGAAAATGTTAAAAGAAAATACAAGTTCAAACATACAAGTTGGCAAGCAAAATAGCTTGACTTGGTGGTCAACTTGCTAAGTCGAACACCCAAAAGCCGTAATTTTAACGGATATTCCATCCTCAATAATTTTAGAGCTTCGCAGAAAAGGTCTGTGTCATTGTAGATGTATTCTCGTAAGTTTTTCTGTCTCGTATGTACTTGAAAAGTATCGGTTTTTATCTTAATTGAAATTGAATTTGCAATTAAATCTCGTTTCGATAAATCGTCTGCCAAACTTTGACATAAAGATTGTAGCTTGCTTTCTAGGAGACCTCCAGAAGTAATAGCGTTCGAAAATGTTATTTCACTGCCAATGCTTTTTCTGTTGCTATCACCAAAATCTTGAACAATGGTAGATCCAATTCCCAAGCTGCATTGTATTAAATTTTGAAATGTTTTCTCTTTAAAAATATACGACAGGATAGTTCTATTATGAATTATGTCTCCGCAGGTTTTGATATCCAGCCCAAGAAGCTCCTGCTCTAATACTCTGCCAATTCCATTGATCTTGTTAGGTTAGTAAGTAATAACAGCCTTATTAAATTCTACGAAATCTTACTCTTCTTGTTGGCAACTCGAACATAAACTTTTCAATCAATTCTGCTTCATTTGAAACAAGGAATTGATCATTCGGCTTCTTCATGTTACTAGCAATCTTGGCTAGTAACTTGTTAGAGGCGATTCCGCAGCTGACACTGACACCAGTAACCTCCAGAACTTTATTTCTTATGTGCGTAACGACTTTTTGTATATTGTCCTCATCATTACTTAGCTCCTGCAGGTGGATGTATGAAGTTAAATTCATATAAACCTCGTCGATACTAGCTGGGCAAAGATTTTGATCATACTCCGCCAGTACATCCTGTATTTCCTTTGATTTCTTCGCATACTCTGGTATGTTCAGAGGAATAACGATTAACTCTGGACAAAGTTTCCTTGCGATGAATTCTGGCATGGCTGATCGCACGCCAAACTTTCTGGCCATATAGTTTGCAGTACCTGTAGAGTTAGTTTTGGTGCGTAAATTTCTTTTCTGAGGTTTATCTTACATAAAACACCTTTACCAACAGCCATTGGAACTGTCTTAAGACTTTCGTTTCTCAACTCTTCAATAGATGCATAAAATGCGTCGCAATCTACATGCACAATTACTTGACTTAAATCACGACTAGATCCGAGTTCTTGCATGTAACTGTCAATCTCATCCGTTCGTTCAGCCCATTCCCTTTGAAACCCCTTATCGCATTCAAGTTTACGATAATATTCTTTTACCTCTTGTTGTACACGTTCAATTCTATTGCGAAGTTCAAGGTCTCTTTTCTGTTCTGCTTCAAAATATTTACTTCCTTTAGAAGCTGTGTAAATTATTTCATTAATTCTTTCTTGATTGACACTTTCTTGACCGGATTTCAACACCGAAGGACCAGCCAAACGTCGTTTTAAAGTAGCTTCATCATCTACTTCTTGATTTTTTTCCATATGTACATCAAAGATAATTCTTTCTTTTTCAAAATCGTCATTATTGCCTTCACATTGTTCCATTGAAAAACTGTAGGTAAAAGCAAATTTGTTTTTGGTGTAGTGGTGGTTTTTGTTTATTTTATTAAGCGCGACGCATCTTTAATTAATGTCACAGGTGAAATCTGACACTTTATGAGAATAAATATTCAGCGAAAACAAATACACACTGAAATAAGAATTGCATTAAAATTGAATGCATTTTTTTTACTATTAAAAAGGAATGGTAATAACTTCCAGTGATCTATTTCACGAAGTAAATTGTGTAAATTAATTCATTAAGCTAGATGTGTCAGAGTTTCCAATCTGAAAATTTGAGCTTTTAATTGCGGTTCTATGTATCTTTTAAAGAGTAATAACTTTCATATTTATCATAATTTAGACTTTAGAAGTTCTCAATCGCAAAAATAAATTTTTACTTTTGCAATGTCATATTGGCTAATATAATAACATTGTCGTATCGAATTTTGAGTAATATCGTATATCGGTTATGATAATTAGACGTTCTCTTCATTATGAGATGGTATAGCATACAATGAACTAGTATAAAATATAGATACTTTTTTATGCGAAATCTGCATGACGACGTCGGAGTACTTGTAAGCTTAATTTCAAAATTTATGAATAATCATAATAATAATAAAAAAACGAAATTCTGCACGTAACAGTTCTCTCAATCTATTTTTTTTGATTCATACTTGTATATTCAAATAAATTATTTTTGACTTCTTTAGACTCAATGTTTCAAAGTTCTTTGCTTTTCAGCTTTTTCCACTACCTTTTGTTCGACAAGCAAACCCTTTCTTCTTCGAACATTTAACATATAGCGTTTTGCAATATTTTCGCGATCAGCTAGTTCACCCAAATCTTCTAATTCTTCTTCTGTAGTGGGAACCCAGAATGGGTTCTCGTCAAGCATTTCAAATCCATGGAAAATTAGTTGGGGATACGCAGCACCGGATGTACGTTTTAAAATCTCAACTGCAAAACCAAATGATTCAACAACAGGAATAACAGCTTTTACAACAAAAAATGGAGTCCCTTCTTTCATTTCTTCATCAACAATTCGTCCTTTTCTCTTAGCAACGACACCATATACTCTACCCAAAACTTCAGCAGTAGCTTGTATATCACATGAATACATAGCAAGTAATAATCTTGGTGACCAGGCAAGGAATCCTTGCTTAATTGCCTCACGTACAGCTGAAATAACTTGACCAGGAATTTGTGGATTCCCAATTGTAAGCACTTCATTTTCTTCCCCATTTTCTATTTCAACGGATTCAATGCAAACACATATTCCTTGAACAGGTTCGGCACATAGTGGTCCTTGTTGAGTAGAAATTTGAAAAGCTGTAGCGATATATTCACCAAGATCAAAAGGAATGAGCCTAGATCCATCACTTTCCTGACGTACCTTCTTCATCAATCCAGTCTTATCAATCAACATATTGGGGCCTACTCGTTTTGGGCCAAAAGACATTATTGAGTCAAGGTAATCAGTTATGTTATTTTTAATCGAGGTATCTTCAGACAACAAATTGTAGATAGTCGTGACAAAGTCTTCTGAACTAAGAATTTCCTCTTGCTGCTTTTGCGCACCAGAACGGTCGAGATCGCCATTTCTTCCCTTTTTCGAAATATGATGCATAAACGACTCAATTGTTTTTTCATGCTCTAATAAGAAGTTTACCAAGTTACCAGGTAATGGACTTACAGACAGCTTAATCTGGACACCATCAGAAGCGACGGATGTATTTACAAATCCAAGTGGAGCCTCCTTGTCATTAGCACTTATATCAGGAGCTGCAATAGTCGTTTCACGGAAGGGAACAATTGGTTGAGAAGCTTGTATCTCAATTTTTGCAAATCTCTCTCGTAAATCTTTAAGGCAACGTTCTAAATGAATTTCACCAGCACACATAATTACATGCTCGCCATTTTCTTCTGCGGATATTTGGACACATGGATCGGACTGGTTTAACATGTCTAGTCCGGCAACCAATTTACTCATCTCATAAGGGCGTGACGGTTCAACAGCAACGCGAACGATGGGCTCCATCTGCTGGGACACACCTACCAAATTTGGTCCCTTGGGTAGAGAACATAGAGTAGCAGTTCTTAAAACAGTTCCCGCCAAACCACCAATGGCAAACACATTACCAGCAGGTACAGTATCTAGTGGGAAAAGTTCTTGACCCATCATTAAGTATAAGGATTCAATCGTAACTTTTGTGACGTGTTCATCTGGATTCGCAGGATCATACTTCGGACCGTAAACGTAGACCTGCTGGCCAACAGAGATAGTACCACTATAAATACGAGCAAAACCAACAAACACGTCTTTTTCTTCTTCCTCTTCATGACCTTTATTTTCTGGATTCTCTTCTAGTTCGTTTTCGTTAACTGATAAGGATCCCACTGAATCTTCAAGGGTGCCAGCCAATTTGGCCTGCCTCAATTCACGCATCTGCTCAGCAGTAAGCTGTCGACGTTTCTGTTGTGGAAGATCTCTTTCAGAGAAAGCAACCATCTTACTGATGTAAGCCAGCATGGGTTCTTCTTTATCAGCTTTACACTGAGACATGGCGGTTGCAATTTCGGGTGCAACATTTTCAAAGTGTGGAGTAGTTTTTAGAACTTTCAAAGCACGATCCTTCTGTGCATCTATGGGACAAGGAATTTTTCGAATGGCTGTCAGTAAAATCGCAGTGGAAAGAGGAAGCCATTGTTGAAAAACTGCTAGTAGCAGGTTTCTAGGATCTTTCGATTTCATGTCACGAGGAAGGACTTTTATGTTCAATGTTTTCACAATCTTTTCAATTTTTTCAAGATCGCGATCTACAATTGCCGAATTGTAGACTGCCCAAATATTATCAAGAACAAACTGGACGAATAGTGGTTTTAAACGTCGTCCCTGAAGATGCTTTGCCTGAAGGATACGCTTGGTTTTTGGATCCAAATAGTAATCTCCCCATAAGCATTTTGTAAGAACGCTAGACTTCATTCCTAGTTTTTTCTCATAGAAGTCTGAAAACTGGTCTAGAAAGAAAGCCCAACCATCGGATGCACTCGCAAAAATCACATTGCCTTGTTCAGGAGAAAAATAGATGCCCTCGTCACTAGCTTCCTCCTCCAGTTCGTCTAAATTCATCAATTCTCCTCTATAAAAAGTACCTATTACGGCATTAACTTGTTCAACAAGGCGAAGCAAATGGTGATGAGCTTCGATGGGGGATAATTTAAGTTCAGTCACAAGTCTGTCCATCTTGTTTATAACTAAAACCATTTTTATTTTATCAACCCAAGCTTGACGAAGAACGGTAATAGTCTGACTACAGACTCCTTCAACGGCGTCAATTAAGATGAAGGCACCATCACATAAACGAGACGCAGAAGAAACTTCTGAACTAAAATCAACATGGCCAGGAGAATCGATAAGATTAATTAAATAATCTTTTTCAACAGCTTTTTCACTACTTTGACTGATAACCTTGAAAAATAATGAAATCGCACTGGATTTCATGGTAATTCCTCTAGTTATTTCATCTTCACGGAAATCAAGATATCGAACCGTTCCGGCTAGCTTACTAGAAATAATTCCGTTTGTAGCCAAAAGACTGTCAGCCAGTGTAGTCTATAAGACGCTTGATTAGTATGAGCTGAAAAAGTGCAGTAAAATTGTCTTATACCTTTCCATGATCCACATGAGCCAACAAAGTAAAGTTCCTTATATTATTCTGATTGCTTTGAAGAGGGGCTAATCGTTCAGGTGGAATTACTGGCATCCTGAAACTACTTTATGGATGAGGTTGCAAAAAGTAGGCGAGAATGTTACGAATACCAAAACATAATACAAAAGAGGTTTGTATTGAACTTCGAAATACAACTTCTTACGATGCATATGTATAAATGCAGAGCAAATTGGAACATAAGAAAAAATGAATTTGTATATCCGTACACGATAAGAGTATGATGTGTCTACAGTTTTATTATTTCAACTTTGGTACGAGCCTGGGCATTGTGTAGAAGATCACTAGAAGAAGTTGAAGCATCGAGAGGATAAGGAAAAATTGTTAGCTTTGCAAAAGATCCCAAGGCAACTCCTTTCGTAGCTTTTCCGGGATTAATAGATATCACATCTTCGACAGTCTATAATAAACTTATTAGAATTTACAAGTCATATATATATACATATAACTTACCTTTGCAAAGTATCTCATATCGCTGGGTAAAATAAGGACGTCAGGAACTGTTTGAAGCAGCTCGCCAAGCTTAAGATGTGCTATGTCGATATTTGAAGGATTACCTCTGTCTAGAGATCCACCAGGAAACAAAGGGTAAAAATGCCTTTGATGAATGACATGAGCGACTAGTCGCGAAAAAAGATTTCCATGTTTCGGATTTCGGAAAAGTTCTTCCTTGGAGGTGTGTAGCAAAATGTCATTTGTTGATAAGCCGAAAACGACTTCATTTACAGAGAAGATGCAAGGATTTGGAAAGCATGTAAAATTCTATAATGTTAGCATTTATATAGGAAATGAATTGTAGACATACAGATGGGAGGTCTAGGGAATAACGATCAAATGTGTCTTGAGGCCAGACAGGATGATTAGAAATAGCATCGTTGATGTGGGGTACGAGGATACATTTACAAGATATCTTGGAGAGAATTGGAGTAACGCGTTCTTTAAAGAAATCCTCAAGAGAAGTTGCTTGCGTATCAGAGATATTTCCAGTTGAGAGGATAGGGTGGTTGATATCGATGAATGGGCCAGTCAGGATCACCAGATCGGCAGGGTTTTCTAGCAAGTATGATACCAAAGCTTTCAAGGGAGTAAAAGAAAGGTCATCTCTGAGAGACCATGGACCCGAAGCCACATAAACGGACACGGGCTGATTGCTCGCTTTGTTGTTGTAGTTTTCAATTTCTTTCTTTGAAGAAACAGGGAATGGGAGAGGAGGGAAAGGCAAAATTTCTTTTGCAACAAACACTTTGCCACTAGGATTGGAGCCTTTGATAGCGATGATTTGCCCAGGAAAAATAGAATAATTTAATATTTCATCTAGTTTGAGAGAGACTCTGGCGCCAGCACCTAGTCTTCTTGAAGTTTCTAATAAAATACTATTCGAGTTAAGGCGTCCACCAACAGTATTGCTGTCAACAACAACTCTTCCGACTACTGTAACCAGTTCCTGTGTAAGTTCACTTGGGTTTACAAGATCATCATCACTAATTTTATAGTGCTGACATATTATGTCGCTGAAAAGATCGATTCGGTCATCAAGGACTTCAGACGAATCCTGAAGTTTTTGGAACATGATTCTATAATGATATGCTTTTGGATCGATATGAGCTGTTACATCAGGTGACGATGGTTTTGGTTCATTAGAAGAAGCAGATGTTGAGGAAAGATTTGAGTTGAAACTTTCCAGGATACGGCCTGACTCACCAGTAAGACTTGGTACATCGGAAGCAGATGGTACAGGATGGCTTGGGAGGTTATCTTTGGAAACTTGGGACTTTGTCGGTATTCCAAGCCTAAAAAGAAAAAAAAAAAGTTAGAATCATGGAAAGTCATAGATACCTTACATATTTTCAAAGTTCATTCCAGTCTTTGTTTTTACATATCTCTTTTCTGGTTTTTCTCGCAAAGAAGCCCTTACTTGACGTTCCATTTGAGTCCGTACGTCTGCAGCAAAGGCTCTAAAGTTATCCAAATTTAAAACAGGCTTATTATCGCGCTGCAGACACCAAGATTCCCATTTATAAAACATCATTTGCTCATCCATTCCACAGGTTTGTAAAAGAGTATTTTTCTCCTCAAGGAGTGCTTGATCTGAAGGGAATTCCATTATATACCAAAAATTCTTTCAAAAATCCTTAAGAGTTCGTTGGACCCCTCGTGTAGCAGCAATTAAGAAAAATATTCTAGAAACAATTATAAAATATATAGATACTGATCCCCTTTCACTGTTCTTCACTTGAAATCTTCGTTTTGCTAAAAACAAAGGTTTGTTTACGCGCTTGGAAAAGACCTATGGTGTAGAGGAGGTAGTTAGGGCAGGGAAAGTAAGGGAGCATCGTGTATTTTCTTTTCAATCAAATTTAGCTGAAATTGGAAAGAATAGTCTTTTGCATTCATCATATTTAACAAATGAAGAAAACAATTAAAAAACCAGGGTAACTTTCTACTATTTACACTTACTTGTATGGTGTTTACGGGATTTATGTATACATATACTAAATGTAATATAGTTATAATGATAATACTAAAGAAAAACAATAAGCAATACCACAATAAACCATGTTATCCAAAATGACGATAAATTGGGATAATATAAGACTTGTGGTCTTCTTAGACTACCAGTATAGCTTTTTAGTAAGTTTTTGTCAGGAAAGATATAAAATAGCTAATATAATAAAGTAGTCTCACCTTGAAGTGTTCAGGACGTGAACCAAGAAGTATTATTCGAAGAATTAATTCGTTTAATCAATTTTTGAACAGGATAATTTGCCTGAAGATATTATAAACCACAAAATGAAGTCAATTCATCTTCAGATTTGTTGTTTTGCTTGTTATTTATTTACGTCCATCTATAATATATACCATATAATATGATAATTGAAAAATAGCAAGGGCTCTATAGACATTAAAACGTTTGAGGAGGATCATTAATGGAATAGTTTGAATGTAATTAAATAAAATAGAAGAAACTTTTCATATACTTTTTTTCAGCATAATTTAAACAAAAATCATTTTTCGCTCTTTTACAAGCTCTATTATATCTCTATTGAAGCTTAAGATATATCAACCAATAATCTAAGGCATTGATAACTCCAAATCAAAGTTATAACAAACGAGAGTGTTTTGAATACGCAGCGAGGAAGAAAGCATAGAAAGGAAATGGCTTCCTTGGCTTTAGACGAAAACACATTCCAATGAGGGATGGCATTCGTACCACTGAGTCGGATTATTCAGAATGTTTGTTTGTTTGTTTGTTTTAAATGCTAGTCTGTCTGCGCGGGGCTTGCAGTCAACCGGCTTGTGTATAAGTATTTGTTTGTTTACAAAAATCGATTAGAAGTGAACTTTAGATTTACCGGGTTTGTTTACTTTTTTGTCTATATGTAGTCCCCCATTTCGCTGTTCTTTTCCTTCCTCTACCATATTACAAAGGAATAAGCATTAGTTTTCCTAAAGTATCTCAGCGATTATTCGCATCTCGGTCGTCAATTATTCTTAGAACTCGACGTTCATCTCCAGTATCAATACTCTTAAGCAAAAATTATTATAAAGTAATTTTGCTGTATCTCTTTAATCCCTAAAGTTTTTTATTTTTTTTCTTGTTCAACTTTCGTTTGTAACAACAATTAAGATGTTTCTAACAAAATTGGTATTGTTTGCCTTCATCGCCTGTTCTTTGGCTATTCATGTCACTAGCCCTTCCCTAGGTACGCATTGGGAAATCAAGGAAGACCATACTATTTCGTGGAATTATGTGCCAACTGACAAAACCTTTATCGGAGTATACTTGACCAACTATTTCAAGTTTCCAAGTTTGAACAAGTTGGTTGCTAAGGTGAATACCACCGAAGGAAGCGTCACCGTGAGCACCGACGACTGGCCTACTGGCGGAGGTTTCCGTATCAATTTGGGTAATCCTGAGAGTGCTGAAGAAATCTATGCTCAATCTGACGAGTTTACCCTTTTGCCTCCAAGCGACAGTGCTTCCGGCAGTCTATCATTTGGATTTAGTGCTTCCCTTGGTATCTCTGCTTCCATCAGCGATTCTACCTCTACTGGTGCAACCACCTCTCATAAAACTTCCCACTCTAGAGGCCATCATTCCAGTTTAACTTCTTGGAGCCATGGTGCTTCTTCTTCTTTTCCTATCTCTTCCAAGCCTATTGCAAGTGCTAGTACTGTTTCCACTCCATACCATAATTTAAGCAACTGCTCCAAGGAAGAAAGCAACTCCAGTAATTCAACTTCAAGCACATCTGTTGCACAAAGCACTGCAGCTGAATCAGGCAGTTCCTCTTTGCGTGGCTTGCTTGGAACAAGTTTGATCGGTATAATCGGAGGATCAATTTTCTTCATGATCATTTAATCACCTTTTCTGCTTAACATTCATCATTAAAGATTGCAGGTCCATTCTAGTGAGCTGATGTTCAAATCTTTAAGTGTGTTTACCTCAAGCATTCCTGGTTGCGGTGCCCGCATATAATTTGTTTACTTCTTTAATTCTCACTCACGTCTGCTTTCAACGAAATCGAAAAGGAATAAATTCTGCTTACCGTTACTTTTATATTCGCGACTTTGTTCTAATAATTCTTTTAATGGATGAAATGCGTCATAATGGCTACGGAAGGAAAAACAGCGTATACGAAATAGAAACGAATAGAATAAAGAACAAATGAATACCCAACGACTTATTCACATATTCAAACAACTAAAGTACAAGTAGCAGAAAAAACTTGATGCGAGGTGAAAACACCTCCAATATTTTCGAAAAGTTTACCATAAAAGAACGATCATTTAGAAGCCAAGTGTCACGTAGTTACGTAAAAAGATGAAGAAACCATTCATCCAACGTTAATGACAATACATACACGGTGCAACGAAATTATTATAGTTAACAACTTAAAAGTAAACAGTTTAATAAAACTGTAAAAATTAAAAGACAACACGCACAATGTTAAGAAAGGGAATTCTAGAGATGCAACAAGCCATCCATATTCATGGAAGCATCAAAGAAAAAAAATCAACAGAAAGGAATCAAAACGAGTTATCCAAAAGACATCAAATCAAGATTTTAAGTAGTAGAAAAGACACAATTGAACGAAAGGACGAAATCTGCAAACTACTATTCAATTATCACTTTCGTTCCCAATACCGAATTATCATGACGAGCGAAAGGGACATAGCGAAATCATGAAATAGTCCATTATGAGGTTCTTTCCTAATTAACGATTTGCTGAAGAATCACGGGTCGCACAAGCGACAATTCGAATCTTATTACTTGTCACAGTTTCGTTGTCAAACCGGAAATTTGGATTTTTTATAATAAACGTCCACACTTCGTCGCAAAACCGATATGTGTCAAGATGTCCTTTAAACGTCAGGCGAGCACGCACTTTTTCAGCCAACGCTTCTGTCATGCTTTTATCAAACTAGAAAATGAGAAAATGTTAGCTAACATCGTCAAATTACAAACAGATTTCTGCTTCGCTAGTGATACTTACGTTGAAAAGAACCTTCATAGCAAGCTGTGGTGATATTTTCCCTTGAGAAATCAGATCGTCCAATGCATCAGTTAATGAAATCCTATACAAGTTCCTGTTAGTATGTGATCTAATACTACCATTCCAAGTTGATCGAAGATCCATACCCTATGCTATTAAAAGTTAGTAAAGAATAAAAAATAAGATAAAAAATTACCTGCTACGTCTGTACAGTTCGTAATATTGCGACATTGGTGTAATTGATTTTGATGATAGAAACGCAGTGTTTAGCTAAGGGCAAGTTTGAATATTGTGGTTCGCCCCCCGCTGGAGAGTCCTTTTACAGTATCACAGAATACTGCGTTAACGTTGATTCATATCTGCCAGAGAACGAATAACGATGAGAACGATGCTCTATCTTAGTAAATAAATACATTTTCCATAAATATTGCAGATTTATTGCTGCTCAAAGAAAGGCTTTTCTCAATGAATTAAACATATTGTATTCATAACTGTAAAAATAAATTAAATAGTTTGCGTATCCTATCATCTTTTCTTTATGAGCATAATGCTATTCTGAGATTACTTATGAATACAATATAAATTGCTTGTAATTTTTGTTTTACAATTCAATCCATCAATGAAAAAGGTAATATCTCTTTTCACTATTATTATTGTTGTTTTTTCCAAAATTAAATAAGCATCATCCTGAAAAAAATGGACGTAGAGAACTTTCAAGTAGATTGTTCTGCTACCATAATCATCCTTTAGAAGGAAGATTTATTCAGAGTCTACGATTTTAGCATTTTAATTTTTGAGTGCAAAGAAAGTTCTCAAGGAAAATCAACTTGTCTTATAATACAGAAAGTAAAAAGGTTCTATTATTAGTGATTTCAATATTTAACAAGCGCATAACCATAATTCCTAAGCATTAAACAATTGATAAAAAGGTCTATAATAATTTCGTAACAACATAGGATATCGCTAATACCAATTCAAGCCAATGGAAAAAGAAGAGAAGAAAAAATATACACGGAACAAGTTTGACGAACAAAGTATACACTCATATGCTATTATACATACCCATCACTGGACGACAATTTTAATAGGGAAGAGAATGAGAAGAAGAAGAAAAAAAAAAAGAGGGAAAAGGTCTCTAAAATCGTAACTGAATAATGCTAAACAAAACGTTCTGTAAAACATGAATACCAACAAATATGAATGCTGGTATCATGTCAGGGTATTCGACAAAATCACGGATAGCTTCCAAAGAGACTTCGAAATCATAATATTTACTCATAATCAACCGAGTAAAGTAGGCAGCAATAAGTTCACTTGCCCAAACCGCTGAAGAAGCATAAAAGGTAAGTTTGAAACTGTAGGGACTGTTTTTCGCAAAGGTAAAATATGGATAAATTGCGGCGTTCGGTCCAAAATGCAGTATAACAGACCAGCCCAAAAATGAAAGCATACTAAGATTGGAAGCAACACATTTTACATAAAAATTTCTGCCCATGTTTTTGCGATACACAGAATAGGGGTCCAAGCTTTTTGTGAGAGATTTATTAAAGTGGTATACCGTGCGTGACATTAAAATTAAAGGCACGACAGTCATCATGGTAAGAGAAGAGGCAATTTGTACGAGAACGAATTGTTGAGGCGATTCAAGTCTGGCATATAAATTACGCACATAAACTTGGAGAGTGAGCTCAAAGTAGAGCTTGAAAACAGAAACGAGGGCGTAAGAGTGGGTCTTTGTGTTCAAGATCCAAGACGAAACCAAATTACACAAACTAACGGTACACATCCATGAATAAACATATGCAATGGCGACACTAGAACTATGAGGAAGTGTGGACATGTAAATGTTGGTCAGATATTCACCAGCTAGGTAAACAACGAGGGTAACGCAAAGAACGATAATAAACCAAGAATAATGAGCATAAGCATCTTTCCAGCCTATGGTTTCCAAGACAGCGTTACTGCGGACATTGGGTTCGAGTAGAGAGAGTTGAGACAAAAACTGAGTAGTACGACGAGAATGCTTTTTCCACAATTTTGAAAAGGAAATTCCGATAGGGATAATCATAGAAATGAACATCAAGGTGATCCATGTGAAAGTTATTTGACGCCAAGCAGTAAAATAGACGGCCAAACTACCGACAAGGATACTAAAGGCCCAAAACAATAAATAACTGACTGTGCCTCCAAGTTTACTGGAAAACCAATTGACAGAATATATATGAAAAAGTTTTGTAATCCACAACAAACCGACGGCATTGTAGATACCGTAGTAAAAAAAAAGAAAAAACCAAAATTTTATACGAACTATACCCTGGTTATCCTTATACAGTGGCATGGGGATTGCACACCAAAGAAGGACAATACAAGGAGCTAAGACCTGCAACAAGAAATTTCGAAGCCAAAAGTTGGAGAGTTTTTTTTCAAATCGAGATCTTTCGATACCAATAAAGTAGTTGAGAGGCCAGCCGGGATTCATTTTGTTAGCATAATAAGGACCGGCAGCCATATAAGATTGTCCATACTGGGGTTTTGGCGGTAAATATAATGCATCCTCGTTTAAGAACTCTTCCCTGTATGGAGAGGGGAGGGCACCTTCAAGGAGCTCGACTTCTTCCAATCGAGATAATTGCGAAGAAGTGTCATTTACGGAGGAGCGAGCAAACAAATGGGACGAAGCTTCCAAGTTGTCGGACATGATTGTGAAAAGGACATAGAAAAGTACCTAAGAATCGATACTAAGTGAAAAAGGAAAAGTAGCAAAAAAAAAGAGAGAGAGAGAGAGAGAGAGAGAGAGAGACCAAGTTTTAGTTTATAACCATTGAAAGTTTAAAATGACAGAATTCAAAATCTTTTCTTTTTTTTTATAATTCTTATTCTTTAATTTTAAATTTCCAATGAAAACCGAATATTCCTAAGATATACAATCAAAAGACAGTCAAGAGTCTAATTTTCTCGATTTGGAATCTGTCGTAACAGAATTTTTTTTTGTAAATTGAAACAAAGAATCCTCGAATGAAATGGAAATAGTCTTCGTTGGTTGATTTTGGCAAAACGATTGACCGGCAATTGTTTGCTTTGGTGTTTGCCAATGGATCTCGACAGGAGTTTTCGAATTCTAAACCGTTGTTAGTAAACAAAAACAAAAAGAATATATTTTTCAAGAAATACTTGAAATATCGTGATTTCCTTACCAAGTTGACCAGTTGGTTCGAGGATGGTTGTTTGTTTGTTTTGTTATTTCCCACCAAGGAGAAAGGAGATGTTGACATGGTTGACCTTTTTCAATTTTTGAATGGTGGTAGTCTTCTCTTTTCCTAAACTGAGCCAAGCCAAGAGTTACACACACACGTTGGAAATCGTAAAAAGTGTCTAAGAAAAGAGAATGAAGTCTGGTATATAAGAATATCGATGATTATCGATGAGAAAAGATCCAATGTTCCATTGAATAGCAAAATACAATGAACAACACTAAACGGGTATGTATAGAGAAGAGAAGAGAAGCATAGAGCAGACAGGCAGGACAGGGTAAGAAAAGAATGTTTAGAAGAGATATGGAATCTTGAAAAACTGTTTTCTCATGGAATGGGAGTTTCTGAAAACCCTTTCAATATTTAATTTCTAAAAAATTAAACATATTTTATTCTATCTTTTACACAAATGTCTTTTACACAAATGTCACATTAGCATTCTTGGAAATATGTTCCCTGAAGTCCAAGTTTAGAATTCATTCTTTTGTTAGCAAAGAATCCAACGAATCCAACGAATCAATAGATAAATAAATAAAAGAAAAAAAAACCAAGATCTCATTCATCCTTCATTTCCTCTAGGTTTTCCCAAGGTCCTTCTTTCTTCGGCGGTTCTTTTCCCTTCATTCTCAAGTCAGTAGGGAACAGACAGAACAGTATGACAAACACGATTCAAACCATGAAATAGTCAAACTATAGTATTCTAAAAATTAAACAAGCGGATTGGATGCTGGTTCTTTTGTTTATTATCATCACCGTCATCGATAAATTCGGATGGATTCAACGATAAGTATCTTGCAAGTACGCTATGGTTCATCAAACAAACACAAAAAGTACTGGCCAGATCTGGAAACCCCATCGGTATCGATCTTTACATACACAAACAAATACCACCTTCGTACGACATATAAAGAATGGTTTCACTTCCACCAAGCATACCACTTGAACTCACTCACCCTTTCCCTCCCCCTGCAATAAGTATTATTATAGCTTTAACAAATACCGTATAGCGTACAGTATTACACAACCTTACGTATACTATATTAACGAAAAGCTCGAATATACTTAGTATATAAAGCTTTTGTTTGATTTGTTTTCTTATTTCTTTGTAGTTTACTAGTTTGCAAAACAAAACATACACACATCATGTCGACAGACGAAATCAAATGCTCTTTAAAGGGTGAAGCTTTATTGGCAAATCCTCGCTTGAACAAGGACACAGCTTTCACTGAAGAGGAACGTATTAAATATGAACTTACCTCTCGTCTTCCCCCTGTTGTGGAGACCTTACAGGAACAGATTGACAGAGCCTATGAACAATACAAATCGTTCGGTGATAGAGTCTTGGAAAAGAACTTTTATTTGTCGCAATTAAGCATTCGAAACCAGACTCTATTCTATGCTTTGATTAGTCAACATTTAGTTGAAATGATTCCTATTATTTATACACCAACGGAGGGAGACGCTATCATGCAATTCTCAGATGTTTATCGTTATCCCGAGGGGTGCTTTTTGGATATTGATCACAAAGATCCTCAATACATTAAGAATCAACTTGGTGCCTTTGGTACCAAAGATTCCATCAAGTACATCATTCTTACCGACTCCGAAGGCATCTTAGGTATTGGTGATCAAGGTGTAGGTGGTGTCTTGATTTCTGTTGCCAAAGGCCATTTGATGACTTTGTGTGCTGGTCTTGATCCCAATTGCTTTCTACCTATAGTATTGGATGTTGGAACCGATAATCAAAAGCATCGTTCCAATCCTCAATACATGGGTCTTAAACGGGACCGGGTGCGTGGTGAAGAATATGACCAATATTTGAGTACTGTTCTCCGCTCCATAAGAGAGGTCTTCCCTCATGCCTTCATTCACTTTGAAGATTTTGGTTTGAAAAATGCTAAGCGTATTTTGGATGAATATACCAAAGAGTTTGCTTGCTTCAACGATGACATCCAGGGTACCGGTGCTGTCGCTTTGGCTGCCATCGTAGCCGCTCTCCAGGTTACAAAATCTCCTTTGACTGAACAACGCATTATGATCTTCGGTGCTGGTACCGCTGGTATCGGTATTTCCAATCAAATTGCCAGTGCCTTGGTTGGAGATGGCCTTTCCAAGCAACAAGCCACTGATTGTATTTACTTGGTCGACCGCTTTGGTCTATTATTGGAAAAGCATGCTGATGTAGCCACAGAAGGTCAAAAACCTTTCTTGAAGAAGAACGATGGTTTCCAAGACATTAACGGTGATGTTGATTTGGAAACTGCCATCTCTCGCGTGAAGCCTACTATCTTGTTGGGTTGTTCAGGTCAACCTGGTAAATTTACCGAAAAAGCGATGCGTGAAATGGCTAAGCACGTCGAACAGCCCATTGTTTTTCCCATCTCAAATCCTACCAAGCTTATGGAAGCCAAACCCGACCAGATTAATGAGTGGACAAATGGTAAAGCACTCATTGCCACTGGATCACCTCTTCCCCCCATTAAGCGTAACGGTAAGGAATATATTATTTCTCAATGTAACAATGCTCTTCTTTATCCAGCTTTGGGAGTGGGATGTGTTTTATCCGGCTGCAAATTTTTGACGGATACTATGATGAAGGCAGCTTCCGACGCCTTGGCAACCGTCCCAAAAAATTTGTTCAAAGCTGAAGAGGCTTTACTCCCTGACTTGAATAATGCTCGTGAAATTTCCCGTCATATTACACTCGCTGTTTTGAAGCAAGCCAGAAAAGAAAACATGAGTACTACTGAGTTTCCCACTGACGACAAGGAATTGAGTGAATGGATTTTGAAGCACGAGTGGAATCCCACTTATAAAAAGTTCGTATAAACTACACGGCACCTTATATTCAGGTAACCATACTTTTGGTGAACAAGTTAACATACGATGAAAAAGTTGTCATTTCATGGGTACAACCCATTTTTTGGAATCTTATATGAGTTGATTTTTACGCAAATATCATTCCCTTTATTTTACTATACTAAGCGTATATGTTCCCGTAAATGTCTACTTGAACGTATTTTACGTTTTGCTATATACTGAAAGAAAAAACTTGTATCTAAAGCACTGAAACATTGCTAGCTTGTAAAGAAATCGGATTTCAAAACTAGTATACGTGAAACAGAACCATTTGTACGAACCATTCAAAACGGAACGGTCCAAGCAAAACTTTCAACAGCTCAATTTTACTGGCACCGTTGTTCAGTAAATTCGGATTTGTTTTCCATTTGTTTTAAACACAGGTTGATCTACTTGTTATTTGTTTATCGAAATGCACCAAAGTACGAAATATAATTTACAGTAATGAAGCGCACAAGAAAAGTGCACCCAATCCACCACTGCGTTTCTATAGATTTTAACTTGCTGGCACTTGCAGAATACAATTCACAAAGAAAAGATCTCTAAAGAAGATTCAAGTCGTTAGAGACAAATACGACGAAAATAGCTTCTAAAAATTGAAAAGAAAGGAAGTACGGAGAGCTTGGACGAAGCTTTCGCTAGACAAATTGAAAAATCATTGAAGTAGAATACACAAACATTCCGATGGACGGGCTTCAATCAAGTTTAAAAAACATTAATTTGTACGACATAAAAGCGGCTGTTAGGAAAGCGCAAAATGTGGTGATGAATTATACTTCGACAGAAGCTAAGGTGCGTGAAGCTACAAACAACGAACCCTGGGGTGCAAGTACGTCTTTGATGATGGAAATTGCCCAAGGAACACATAACTATTCTCAATTGAATGAGATTATGCCAATGGTTTACCGTAGGTTCACCGAAAAGACAGCCGAAGAATGGCGCCAAATTTACAAAGCTCTTCAACTGTTGGAATTTTTGGTAAAGAATGGTTCCGAAAGAGTCATCGACGATGCACGTGCTCATCAAGCAACGATAAAGATGTTGCGTAACTTTCATTACATAGACCGTTACCAAAGAGACCAAGGATTGAACGTGAGAACTAGAGCAAAAGAATTAGTTGAGCTTCTCAATGACAATGATCGTATACGCCAGGAGAGAAGAAAGGCCCGACAAACTCGAGGTAAATACTTTGGCGTAGGTAGTGACGGTGATGCAAGATTGTCTTCCGGATCCCGCCCGAGGTACTCAGGTTTCGGAAGTTCTCCTCATGCCACTGGTTTTAGAAACAATCGCGTTTATGGGGATGGCGGTGGCTTCTCAGATGTTGGCAGTGGCTCTGGTTTCCATGACTCGTCTTCCTATAGCGATACTCATGATCATTCTGAGTACGATGAGTATAATGAGAACTACGATAGTGCTGTTCCTAGTGCTCGCACATCTAGATTATCTGCACGTACTACGAGAAATTCCCAACCCAGTGCAGCTCCAGTTTCTTCCCCACCTAAACGAGAACAACAGTCTGCTGTGGCTGACCTTCTTGGACTCGAAGAGCCCGCCACTCCTGCACCCACTTCTTCAACTATACCCAATTATGCTAATACCGTTGAGGATGATGATGGATTTGGTGAGTTTCAAACTTCCTCCGCTGCTCCAACTGCCCCTGCAACTTCTGCCAATGATGACGATGATGCATTTGACGATTTTCAGAGTGCTCCCTCTGCTGTTCCCCCATCTGGTGGAATTGGAAATATGGCTTCTTTCAGCTCTTTCGCTTCATCTTCAGCCAGTCCCTCACTTGGAAACGTTGCTTCTTTAAACGTTAATACTCCTACAGCCGTCGGTCTATCACCTCAAAACTATGCCTCGACCACCCAAACTACTCATTCCGCTAAAGCCGTGAAAGGTTCCGGCTCTGGAAGCGATGCTTTCGGTAGTCTTTGGAGTTCGGCAGTAACCAGAGTGAAGCATGATGACCATTCGAAGACGGGTTCAAATTCACCATCGGTTCCTCCTGTTTCTACTTCGTCAAATCCACCTACCTCCGATCTTCTTTCTAGTGATGACAATAATCTCCTTTTGTGAGTTCCCAGCTAATTAGTGACCGCAATGAACTTGTAGTAAGCTAGAGGAAAGACTTCTGATTGAGCCGTGCTGGATTGAGCTACATAACTGCATAACCGACTTAATATAACAATACCTTGTACCTTTAGAGTTCATGAATACTAATTCACTGATTACAATTTGTCTTTTCTTTCGATAGAATTATGAAGCTTGCTATTCTTTTCTTTCCTTTCTTCATTAAGTCGTTTTTGTTATTTATAATATGAACTAAATTAACTGCTACATTCCTGTTCACGATTGCTATAAGTTACCCTGGTATTAATGCAAGAACTTTAAAGAGGGTCTGGATAATCCAAGTTCTGGATCTTTATTGTTCAATTATCCCCACAGTGTGAAAACTAATATCGATGTTTCTCAAAGCGTACCATATGTAAAGCAATTTGTATATTTTTTTGCAGGATATCCTGAATATTTAGATGTCAATATATACTATGATAATAAATTTGTTATAACTTAGTAAAGAAAGGTGTTTGAGTCATACACTGAAAATGAAATTGTATTAGAAAGCCATTTAAAGTATTCCATATCTAATCGTAAAAAAAAAATCCGTACATGAGAGTTTTTGCAATCAGCAAAAGAGCGTTAGTGGTCCATTATTTTACAGTTCCCAGATACTACACAGTTTTCTAAAACAGCGTTGGGTGGGATATGCAACGTCGCATTTGGTGATGCTACAATTACAACATTGCCCTTCAAAACAACATTTTTTCCAAAATAAACATTTCCCGATATCGATAGTGAGGTTAAGTCCTTAATACTGGGCATGTGTGGTATTCGACGAAACATTTCTGCTACGTCAGTAAATTCATTAGTCAAGTTGACAACAGGAGGAGAAAACCCAACCTTGGATTCGTCGGGTTTTAGAGATCCATGATCTATGGAATATAAATCACCTCGTACAAGCAGCAAATCCGCTGACGTTTTTACGGAAATAAATCTCTGACGTGCGACTTTTATTCCTTCGGTTTTTTTGAATTGACTAATGGCGGAGCCAATAGAAGTTGTAAACTCAATTACCCTGGTTGATTCATCATTACGGTTGATGATTTCAATATTGGGCATGATATCCAAATTGAGTTCTCGATTTTCAACTACTCGTTTAACAGCAGGCAAATAAAGCCAGACATTATTCGTATTAATATATTTGAAAATCCGATCTGATGTGAATTCTTCCTGATGCTTTTCTGGCACCTGGTTCCGTTCTAATAATCGTAGAATGCCATCCTGATTAACAAGGATACCAACCTTAACATCCGCTTTTGTTTTATCAGTAACCTCCATCGCATATTCTATTTCGTTTTCTATAACGTGTGAAAGAAGTCTGAGATCGACAGATGCGCCGAGATTATCAATGTTGCTCACGAATAAATAATCCTTTCCTTGTGCGAGCAAACGGTCTATAATTCCAGAGTGGACAAGCGCTTCGAAAATATCACCATGTCCAGGTGGATACCATTCCTCAATGGGAGAAGGAGCATGCCTTGGAACTGGAAGCTGAGAACCCACGGAAACACGCGGGTAACGCGACTGCTCAAAGGTAGATATGTCAAGATTAGAGCCAGTATATTTTCGAAGATATTTACAAGTCACATCATTTGTATCGCAAGAATTCATTAACAGAAACGGAACTGCCACTTCGTAACGTTTATTTAAGTATTCAACTTGTTGGATACTCAAGTCAAGAAACGTTTGACTGCCGTGAAGCTCAATTAAAGCTTTCGGCTTATTTACGCCAAGGCTATTCCCCATTCCACCATTTAATTTTAAAACTGCTACCCGGTCCAAATACTTTGATTCTTCTTTACAAGGTGCTAGATTCATATAGTCCGTAACATCCTGCGGCCCCAAGGGTCGAATCGAATCCCAATCACATTCATATCCTTTCACTGTATGCAATAAATACCTCCGATACAGAGCAAAAAAGTTTTCCATCTGAAGTTTGAATATCCGCCGATCGGCCACCTTCGAGTTATATACAAGCTTGTCGAGTTCGTTTTTCATGGTGCTCGCCGAAATACTGACAGCAATACTATCAAAGTCCAAAGTGGACTGGGACTTAAAATGGACCCGCCGATGAAGCATTCTTTTCTTTATTGATAATGGTTAAAGGCAGGAAAAAACAACCGTATTGTTCGCTATAAACAATGGTGGTACGGATGGTTTTGGCTTTGTCTACAACAAATCACATCACCTAGCGGTGCTTATTTTGAGGCTTACGACGTAATACAAAAGTGTCCCACACGTATAAATATTATCTGATTTAAGATCGCAAATGAAAATTGTAGTAATTAAATGAATTTATTAAAAGTATGGACATAGTAAATGTTAAGTTTGCTATCCATATGTATCGGAATGTGTTTTAAAATTCGTTAAATGTAAAAGATGACTCATTGCTTTTTTAAAACATAACGGTGTCTTGGTATGAAAACCTTGGAGAGTTTCGTATTTCCGGTGAGAATTTCCCTAGTTTCCAAAGAGCTTGATCTAACTGTGGAGATGGAATTTTCGTTCTTTCGGAAATCAATTCGCAGACAACGATAGAAGCAGCCCGAAGCACAGTTATTTCTTCTTTTTCTAACAGCTTCTTGTTTTCCAATTTTTCTTTTAGCTCAGCAGGTATCTCCAAGACTCCATAAAGATGCAAAACAGTTGGTATGACATTGTCAGCGAAAATACACAACCCTTGACGACCAAATCTGTCGGGGTACAAAAGAGATAGCTGATAAGCAGTTACTTGTGCCTTTTTTAATAAATATACTTCTTTTCCATAAACCTCCTCTATATCATGAAATGCTGGAAATGTGCTACTAAGTGCATGAATAAGGATCGAAGGATCCTTGCTGTTACCATATCGAAGGCAGAACTCTCCTAATGATGAAAAGTTTTCCTTCTTCAATATCTCACCCGTGGAGTTCAAAACAAACGTCATTTTCTTTACCAATTCCATCAAGTGACTAGAAGAAACTGCATAGACACCTGGAAGAGATTCCACTGGTGTTTCCTCAATAGCTGGGAGGTTCATCCAAGATTGAATGTCGTGTTCTTTAATGTTTGTTAAGTGAGTGGAATCGGGTATTCCGTTTTCGTTGGAAATGTAAATGGATAGCATCAAAAATAGCGAAGTTTCTTGTGCACCTCGTCCAATTCTGTAGAAACCTTGAGTTAGAAGAACAATTGAACCTGACGATGCAAAGTTGTTTACCAACTTTGACAAAATTAATAGACTTACGCTTCATGAAGTTGGTCTCGGAAGCCAGAGCCAAAACTTACAAGACCATAAAGAGCAACGAAATTTACCTCGTCCTCTATACTTTTAAAATTTAAGGGAAATTTTGATGGACGAGCATCCTGCAAGTTACCCTTCAACGCATCGATCAGCGCAGGCAAAGACGATTCTGAAATAGATATCCAACTACACAAATCTACTACTTCCTTTGTACTTGATCTAATACTTTCTAATATATTATAACCTGACATTGTGGATTTAGTCAGAGCGTTTAGTTAGATTTTGACGTTGGCAAATGACAGATATATCTGGTTATAAAAGCTTTACAGTATTTCGCTTGCTAATATTTTTCCTTCACAAAAAAAAAACGCAAAAAAAAAAAAAAAAAATAAAAAAAACAAATAATATGACCTTGTAATTTATATTTTTTTTTTTTTTTTTTTTTTTTTTTTTTTTTTTTAAAGCCTGAAGAACACAACGTCATTTTCATTTGCTTTAGAAGACTATTGCACTTGGGAATGAAACTAAATACCTGAGGAATAAAGACATTTATGAACGGCTTTTTTTTTTCTATTTCCATACTTGAAAACTCGATTTTACTAATTTCATCTCGTATTTCGTTTTCTACAATTTTGTATTGTTCCGTGTTTATAGTGCTCTCTTCAAGGACACTTTCTAACTTTACGAAGTTAACATTCCTCTTCCACAAAAAGTAGTCCATCCCAAAGTTTAAAAGTTTCAAACAGTGTTCAATAAACCACAAAAAGCACAATAACTAGTACATTTGAGATATACATTTTATTTATTTATTTACTAACGTACCCTTATATCCTCCACGTAAAGCATACTTTACAATAGGGATCGACAAGAAAACAAGTCACAATATTTTTCACCAAGAAAAACAGTCACACTCGAGCTACTAAGTAGAGCATGGGACTCTAAAAAGCTTCCATCCACCAACCACTTTTATTCAATAACAAAATGGGCAAGGAAAAGGGACATATTAACATTGTCGTTATCGGTCACGTCGATTCTGGTAAGTCTACCACTACCGGTCACTTGATTTACAAGTGTGGTGGTATTGACAAGCGTACCATCGAAAAGTTCGAGAAGGAAGCCACCGAATTGGGTAAGGGTTCCTTCAAGTACGCCTGGGTTTTGGACAAGCTCAAGGCTGAACGTGAGCGTGGTATCACCATCGACATTGCCCTCTGGAAGTTCGAGACTCCCAAGTACTACGTTACTGTTATTGATGCTCCTGGTCACCGTGACTTCATCAAGAACATGATTACTGGTACTTCTCAAGCTGACTGTGCCATCCTTATCATTGGTGGTGGTACTGGTGAATTCGAAGCTGGTATCTCCAAGGATGGTCAAACTCGTGAGCACGCTTTGCTTGCCTACACCTTGGGTGTCAAGCAACTCATTGTTGCCGTCAACAAGATGGACTCTGTCCAATACTCTCAAGCTCGTTTTGAGGAAATTATCAAGGAGACCTCCAACTTCGTCAAGAAGGTCGGTTTCAACCCCAAGACCGTTCCTTTCGTTCCCGTCTCTGGTTTCCAAGGTGATAACATGATTGAGCCCACCACCAACATGACCTGGTACCAAGGCTGGCAAAAGGAGAGCAAGGCCGGTGTCGTCAAGGGTAAGACTCTTTTGGAAGCCATTGACGCCATTGAGCCCCCTGTTCGTCCCGTCGAGAAGCCCCTCCGTCTTCCCCTTCAAGATGTCTACAAGATCGGTGGTATCGGTACTGTCCCCGTCGGTCGTGTTGAGACTGGTGCTATCAAGCCCGGTATGGTTGTCACCTTCGCTCCCTCTGGTGTCACCACCGAAGTTAAGTCTGTCGAAATGCACCACGAGTCTCTCGACGCTGGTCTCCCCGGTGACAACGTTGGTTTCAACGTTAAGAACGTTTCCGTTAAGGACATCCGTCGTGGTAACGTTGCTGGTGACTCCAAGAACGACCCTCCCATGGGCTGTGCTAACTTCACCGCTCAAGTCATCATTCTTAACCACCCCGGTCAAATCTCTGCTGGTTACTCTCCTGTCTTGGATTGCCACACTTCTCACATTGCTTGCCGTTTCAACGAGCTCATTGAGAAGATTGACCGTCGTACCGGTAAGAAGATTGAAGAAGCTCCCAAGTACGTTAAGTCTGGTGATGCTTGTATCGCTCAAATGCTTCCCACCAAGCCTATGTGCGTTGAAGCTTTCACTGACTACGCTCCTCTTGGCCGTTTCGCCGTCCGTGACATGCGTCAAACCGTCGCTGTCGGTGTCATCAAGGCTGTTGAGAAGGCTGCCCCTGGTCAAGCTAAGGTTACCAAGGCTGCCCAAAAGGCTGGTGGTAAGAAGTAAAGTCCCTGATCATCATCAGGTCTTTACTAGTCAATCTTATCAATTGGTTGTTTAGGATTGAGTTAATTAGTAATTGATATTATTAAACGATCTTTTCTTTCGTGAGTAGTAGTATTATTGTATGTCCTGTCATTCCGTGTTTGTTTTTTGTGGGTATTGTAAAAATTGAAATTTAGGAATCTGTAGGGTCGGCATTATATTGTTGGTGTAGCATTGAGTTTCGTATTTATACTTAATTATAGTGCATGTTTTACAGCTTTTTCAGTCATGACATTGCTAACTGAATCCAGAGGATGAGGACATTTATTTAGAGTAACATTTACATATATACCTATGTAATCTTCTAACAGACTAAGTGAGAAAATCCATGTATTCACAAAGAACGAAGTCAAAAGGAAAGCAATATTTTTTAACATTTTTATCTATTCCAAACATGCAAAAACAAGCTCTATAAGTTAACGTAGGGAGGGTGTTGGATTGTCGGCGTTGAGAGAGAATTATTTATATTAAATATGTCCAATAGCGGGAGGGGACTTGCAGAACGCAAAGACAGTGTTATTTCAGATGGCGTGCGGAAACCCGATGATGTTCGAGCATTCGGAGGAGATTCTAAAGCTTGCTTTAACGTCAAAATCTTCTCATTTTTTGGGTTTTGATTGTCGACTTTTGCAGAGGGGTGGGTGTGAACCATTACTGGATTGGGATTAAAATCTGAAGTGGATAGCCCATTAGATATTGAGTTTTCTGAAGATGAAGTTAAAGTAACTGTTTTTGTAGGTTTTTGTAGTTTCTCATAAAAGGTTGAATATTTTGGATGCCAAGATTTTTCCAAAAACAGAACTTTTGATTCCTCGGGATAAACTGAAGGATTCTTCTGTAGTAATTCTGAAACAACTTCTTCCAACGGAAGATAAACAGTGCTAGTAGTATTTGTGGGCAAGGGATCCCACAAATTTCTAGTTATCCCGGTATTAGATTCCAAACGTGGGAGAGCATTAGACGGTAAAGTCGCTCTCCACTTTGCACTCATACTTTTTAAGGTATCGTTACTCAAGCAATCAGAGACGTAAAGAAGATAGTCGGCAATTAATGCTTGATGAGATACCAAGTAATGCCCTTCCATAACATTTAAAGCTCGATACAGAGAAGGGAGGAAAGCTGTTACAGTAATAGGTCCATAAAGGGCATAAAACTTTTGTAATAATTTGAGTACAGCCTCAAATTCACTCATGAAACAAAACTTTCCAAGCCATTTTTCAATTTGTCCACTTATTTCATAAATGAAGCTCCATAAAGCGGAGAAATAAGAAACTGTGCTTTTTCCAAAAACTGTATGAAAGTCAAAAATAGATGTAGGTGAAATATTTAAGAACTCAAAAAAAACGTTGACTGTTTTCAAGCGAACAAAAGGAGAATTCGAAATATACACACGCTGAAATGTTGCTGGCCAAGCCTTATACAAGAAATCAGCAATGAATGAAAGCGTACCGACGGAAGAAGGCCTTTCCTTCTCCATTTGTTCCATTTGCATGGTATCCAAAGCCGTGAGCACGATCAGTTGAGTGGCTGTTGAAGCCTTTTCACTAGAAAGTGAATCCATCTCTTTCCAAACGTCGGCAAATTCTTCATTGTAATATTGATGATTAATCAAGGAAGTTATACACTTAAGAAGTAAATATAGGCGCCGAGGCAATCTCCCGGTAGGCGATGTACAGAGTGCGTACCATTCAGAATCACTAAGTTCCGTATTCTCAATCGCAGTTAAAAGATGCAATTGTAGCTCTCTGAGAACGTCAATCACAGAAAGACCCGGAATGGAACTTTGTGAATTTAGTATGGAATGAATCATGTAGGGAACCAAAACATTCGTATTTGCATCTTCGATGCGTCTGCTTTGCAAACAACGTAAACAGCAAAAAAAGATGGAATGCCGTAGTTCAACGGGCGTCCACTCAACTATTTGGTTGAGTAAGACAGATATGTAGGTCTGATTAATCAAAGTGTTTGATTTACCAGATAGAAAATGAACAAGAGACTTCGTGCTTTCAGCCATGAAAACAGGATTCGTCTGAGTATACACATTATATAACACCCTCAGAGATAACTTTTTATTTGCAATCTCTACAGTGTCGCCAACTTCATCATGTTCTGGTAAAGAAATGCCAGTACTGCTAGGAGGTAAGGGCCTGAATGTCTTAGCTGTTGAGCGTACCAAAGAGGTAAAGTTTTGTTGAGCCGTATCATCCTGACTCCAAGCATTGCTTAAAAATGCATGAATAACGAAATGCGGTTGGCTATGTGATTCACCTTCAACGTTTGATAGCTTACAAGACGTCAAGGCGTGAAATGCCTTCAAGCCTAGCATTCTCGATTGTTGGGGATCTGGCGGACTTGTAGTTCTAGTTAGGTCAAAATAGAATGAGACCAATTCATCAAATGATTTATAAAATTCATTTCCAAACGCCAACGAATTAGTTTTTATACTCCGTTCGCAAAAGACAGCAAAACAATCCACTGAAACGCTTTGAACATCCAAATTTCTGAGATTACTAGAAGCCAATAATATTTTTATAATCTCTGAGGCCATGATCATGACATTCTCGGGGCATTTTTGTATCAAAGTACAACAAATCTTTAATGCGATGACCGTTTCACTATTTCCGTTAGTAAACTGCTTCTAACCCAATAAAAACTCTTACTTATCCCTTCTCCTGTATACGCTGTGTTGGACTAAATGACTTAGATACCGAATGACCTTCCTCAATTTCCCTGAGTTGGATGCGGCATAGTAGCTCAGGTAAGCTAAAGGTGAACCGTTAGGTTCCGATCCTCCTATTTTTCTGGATGGAAAGCATTTGAGTACTAATTTTTTGTGCTTAGAGCGAAATAAAAGCCACATAGGAGCCAATTGAAAGGTCAGTCATGAAACAGCGTCCGTGTTGGTAAACGGATGAAGTAAGGTGGTGGTGTATACCATATCTCATTAAGCACAGAAAATTGTAAAACTATGTTATCTAAGCGAACGAGTTACACTAGATATCAGATCATGTAACACTAATGTAAATCTCAAAACATATTAGTTGAATACTTTTGAGAACTTTTCCGTAAGCAAAATATGTTTAACTTCACTGTAATGTTAAATATAGCAACAGAAACATACATAATAAGAATCATTCTAAAGTAATGGCGCTACGTTTGATTTTAACGATTTGAATATGAAGGAAAAAACACACCCAAGGAATCATATTAGTCACCAGCAAGATTTAAATTAAAAATACTGAATTCAAATTCTGTAAATTGAAATGAACGACGTTAATTAAAGCAAAAGCTCTAAAGGATTTTCCATAATCTTTTTAAGAGCAGTGGTGAAACGAGCAGCCATAGCACCGTCAACAACACGATGATCAGCGCTCAAAGTACACTTCATGATGGGGGCAACCTTGAAGCCCTTCTCAGAAGTCTTATCAGGAACAACAGTTTCATTAACGGTACCGACAGCCAAGATACCAGCTTGAGGAGGGTTGATGATAGCTGTAAATTGATCAACAGGGAACATGCCCAAGTTAGAGATTGTGAAAGTACCACCTTGGTACTCCTCAGGCTTCAATTTGTTGATGCGAGCACGCTGACCATAATCCTTAGCCATGTTAGAGATTTCGCGAAGACCAAGGCCTTGAGCATTACGGATAACGGGAGTAACTAAGCCAGAAGGAGTAGCAACGGCCATAGAAATGTCTACATTCTTATATTGACGAATATACTCACCCATCCAAGCGGAATTAACTTCAGGTACTTCTCTCAAAGCGGCAGTGACAGCTTTAATAACGAGGTCATTAACGGAAAGCTTGTAACGGCCATCAGCTATAGAGTTGAGAGCAGCGCGAAGGCGAACAATCTTTTCAGCATCAATGACAACACTAACATAATAGTGGGGGTTAACTTGCTTACTTTCGGTAAGACGAGAAGCAATAATCTTGCGCATGTTGCTCAAGGGCAAATCTTCATAGGTACCGGCGGCAGAAGCGTCCTTGACAGTAGCAGCTGGCGTAGTAGCAGCAGCAGCAGCTTTATTTGAAGGAGCGGCAGGTTGAGCTGGTTTAAAGTTTTCGACGTCGACCTTAATAATACGGCCATTAGGACCAGATCCACGAATTTGAGACAAGTTAACACCCTTCTCCTCTGCCAATTTCTTGGCAATAGGAGATGCAAAGATACGGCCGTCCTTGACATTAACAGCTTCTGTCTCAGCCTCTACAGCTTCGGGCTGAGGAGTAGCTTCAACCTTTTCTGGCTTGGATTCTTCTTTAGGAGCCTCAGGAGCAGCCGCTTCAATGCTAAAATCACCAAAAGCTTCTACATCATCCGCATTTTCTACGGTAACGGCAACGGGCTTACCGACAGGGACATCCTTAGCACCTGTCTCGACCAAAATTTTAGCCAAATAACCCTCATCTTGTTGTTCAAAGTCCATTTGAGCCTTATCAGTCTCGATTTCGCACAAGACATCACCAGGCTCGATTTTGTCTCCAACGCTTTTCTGATATGCTCCAATATTACCAGCAGTCATAGTAGGAGACAAAGCTGGCATATTCAGGATTGTGTAGGGGGGATATTCTTTTTTGGTGGCATAAGATCGAGCCATACTGCTGATTAATGGGTACAGATTGGCACGCTTAGCTGTAATTGTACTATAGAGGTTAGTCATTTCAATTTTTAAGATGGGAACCCAATTATAAGGAGGGATTCTTTTACTTACCCGCCAGAAACCTGTAACGACTTCGTTACAGCGAAACCACGGCGCACATTTCGAACGAGGCTTCCAGACAACATTTAGCGATTCCTTGATTATATAAAGATGTTTCTTCCGTTTCCAAACGCTAAATTACTGCCAAAAACTCGAATTTATGTTGTTGGTAGAGGAAAGCCACAATTTCCTATGTGTGGGAGGTCTCCTCCCTTATTATGAGGTGCACTTCACTATGATAGCAAACACAATGAGATTTAACAGAGCAGACGGTGTTTAAGAAAAAAGGAAAAAGACGATTGCTCAATCATACTGTAATTAATTTGCTTACACCTTTCATGAAAGCAAAAGGTATACTGTACTGTACGACTATTAGGAGCTTACTAGAGAACGACACTCATAGGAACCTTTTTTTAGAACAGAAAAAAGACAAGGACACAATATTTTTATGAAGTAGGAGTTATTACAAAATAAAAAGGTTACAAATCAAGTACCAAATAACAATGGTTCAATCAAATTCACTAGTATTATTTCTAGTAATTAAAGCAAGTTATTAGTATTAAATTTTATAACTACAAATTTAGATTTGAGTAGTAGCTTGATAAAAAAAGCTATGTTTGGGCTTCATTCGATAAATGTAGCCAATTTGCTCCATGCAGGTCTGCCTAAAAAAAGAGGGAAAAAAATAAGCGACGATTCACAACATTAACAAAGGTAAAGTATAAGTATAACTCTAGGTCTATATATAGGTATAGATGAAAATTGCAACAAACTGAAAAGGGATATGTGGATCGGATGCACGTTTTGTGCAAGGAGGTAGATTAAAAGGTAAAGGAGGAGGAGGAGGGTATTAGGCTTCTAAGAAATCCATTTCAACGGGAATAGGACTAATGCAAAGAAAACAATTATAAAACAATTAAATACATGAAATAATCAAACCAAACCAAACCAAATAATCCAATCATAGCATCCGTAACTAGTCGCCGCATAGGGAAGAAGTCCAAAAGAAGAAAAAACGAAAAGAAAGAGAAAACGAAACCAAAAAAAAACCATAAAGTCAGAGTTACCAAAATTTTTTTTGTGTTCCTAATTACTCAACGAGAGGGAAAAACCGAACAAAGACCAACATTATAAATATTGATCGTGGTTGATTTCTTTAAGAGAGATGTGATCATGTTTTTGATGGTCGGCTTCAAAGGAGGCATGATCACTTTTTGCAGCTTCGCTATCACCGCCAAATAATTCTAGTTTTTGGTAATACTCGAGAACTTCGGGAGGAATAATGTTTACATCTTCATCCTTTCCAGGATAAAGGAGTTCTTGGACGTATATGGCACGAACGGCAAGAATAATCAAAACGACCCAGACGAAGGATATGAGACTACCACAAGCTTGGCCAAGGACATCAAGAGCTCTGGAATCAACAGCCTTGCCGAGTTCTTGAATCACCATGACGAGACCACCGTTTGCAAAGATCATTGCAAACCAGGAGACCTTAAATTTGAGTTTTCCAGGAGAACAAAAACCGGAAACGACGGAAATCAAGGCGACGAAAAAGTTGAAAGCACCTAAGGCAATCATGAAGATGGCCAAGAAGGTGCAGATAAACAATAACCATTCAGGGGAATTTTTGGAGACGAAAATGGAATGATGTTTGTGAACGGCACCAAAAGCAAGATCCAAAAGAGTAAGACCCGTGTAGGAAGGAGGGCTTACAAGGATAAACATACCAGGACGGTCAGCGGCAGATTGAAGACCGGCGGTGAAGAGACGTAAGAGATTATTTCCATACAAAAGCAGATAGACCCAAAAACCCAATCCCTGGAAGGCGATACCGGCAACGATCATGTTTTTTGCCTGGGCTGGAGGTTGAGACTCGACAATGGCACTGGCGGCAACACCACAAATCATACAGGGAAAGATGGGAAGAATAACGGCGGGGATGATAGTACCCATCTGAAATGGATGGTTGCGGAACATGGTATAAAAAAGACTGACGCAAACGATGCAGGCAAAAGCGAAATAGGTCCAGTAGGTAATGCGGATGGTCCACACCATCCATTCACCGGTGTAAGGGTAGGCATATGGGTAGAAATTGCTAATGATGGTGGCAATGGAAAGGAGAAAGGTGGGCATAAAGACGACTTCACCAGCATTGTTCCAAGATTTCCAAAAGGTTCCAGGGTAACGAAGGAAGCGAAAGAGAATGCATATGGTAAAAAGGGTAAATATACAAAGTTGAAAGATAAAGACGATTTTTCCAAGAGTGTTGAGACCATTGAACCGAAAGTAGTACAAGGAGGTAATCATACCAATACCACCTGTACCCATTGTAGAAGCAAACCATGCCCAAGTAAAATGTTGAAGACGCCTTGCTATGGGGAGGCGTTCACCACGCACGCGCAAGTCCAAGAGTTCATGATACCGTTGTTTCAAAAGACCCATTCGGTAGTCAACAAAGGCGATGGAGAAGAGAGAGTTTTTGAATTTTCAAAAAATAAAAAAAAGTTAAGAATAATAATTAGAAAAAGAACAAGGAGAATTAAAATAAAATAAAAAAGAAAAGACAAGGAATCAATAAATAAAACAGTAGCAAAACTTTTGTAGCGGAAAGGGGGTATACTTGAAAGAACAAGAAAAGGACCTGATTGGAAAGGCAGTAGTACCCAAAAAAAAAAAAAAAAAGATTATAAAAGATTACAAAGGGAAACGAAAAGGAAGAAGAAAAGCAAAACAATCACAATCACACAGGGACACACACACGTACACAAAACTAAAACACAAAAGAAATGAGAAGAATAAGGGAATAGAGGAAGAAGAAGAAGAAACCTCTTTGCTTTCAATTGCCTTTATTTGTTTGAATCAAAGGGTTTTTTTTAAAAGTGTATAGAAAGCGGGAAACTGCTTATTTGAATTAAATTGCTGTTTATGTTCCACCACTCTGGGAAGGACGTTTGTCCGGCAAAACGTATCTGGTGGATACCGAAAAAAGGTCTTTGCACCCGACCGACCACAATGCACGTAGTCTAGGAAAACAAAACAAAACAAAACGAAACGAAACGAAACGAAGTAAACAAAAATAAAATGAAATGTAAAACAACCGCCAGTCTTGTCAGTTGAAAAAAAAAAAAAAAAAGTAAATAAATAAATAAAAAGAAAACAAATTCCAACTGGATCGTTGTTTTATGTGTCTTTTTATTTATTTATTTTTTCTTTATGTTTTATTTTTTAGGGCGGATTTGTTTTTGCTACTGAGACTTGCCGCTGAGAACGGTAGTTGGTAAAATCACAACTCTCCTTTGCATACCAACGACGACCAACAAGACGCCACGACGTTCAACAACACAAAATCGCGTTATATTGAATAGCCGCAGAAAAAGGTCGGGATGGGTCGATTACGGAAGTGGAACGGAACGGAAAGACGATTATGGTAAATGGATAAGGAGAGATGAAATAAACCACCTGCATATAAAAGGACAACCCAAGGAGTCTTTGGAATGGTTTTCACCTTTTGAGGGATCAATTAACGTATACACTTGGTTTCGCAATATTGTTCTACCGTAGAACGGTATGCATTCGTAAAAGAATCCTTCACCATGGAACGAGAAAGGAAACCGGAAAAGAAAAGTAAATAAACAAAAGGAAAAATAACAAAAAAAAACAAAGAAAAAAAATTCAGATAGCAAACAATAGGTTTCAACAAACGTTGGTTATTAAAAACAAAAAAAAAAGACCACTGATTGCTATCGGTATTTCCATTTATTTTTTTTATTTTTTATTTTTTTTGTTTTTTGTTTTTTGTTTTTCTCTGCTATTTTATATCTCGGTTCCTTTTACTTTTCTTCTCGTGATCAATCACAAACAATCGGGTCGGTCTACCCACTGTTGTATACTATCATACTCTCTTGCATACAGGAATGTATCTTTATAACGTGATGGGAAGAGTCGACTGGTAGTATCACCTTACAACAAAGAAAACCACGAGCAAGAGGGGCTCAACACGGAAAACCTGTTTTTTTTTTTCTTTTCTTTTTTCTTTTGATTTCCCTCCTTGGTTCTCCTTGTTTCTCTTTGTGTGTTGTATTGGGATTTTTTAAACTGTCCAAATTGTGTTGAAAGTCGGTTTTCTTTCCCGATGCTAACAATGCAAAACCAGACCAGGCCAAGTCAGCCATCCATCCATCCAGCTAGCTCAGCTAGTTCAGCTTGCCCGACCAGCCCGGTAGCTTAGCCTTGCCTTGCCTGGCAAGCCTTGCCTTGCTTAGCCAAGCAAAAAAGCCAGCCTTCTCTTTCAAGTACCGATCGGGAGTTGGGAATCACAGTCGCTTACCGCATTGTTTTTTTTTTTATTCGGCTTTCTTCGGCTTTGAAAAATTTCCCTTTTTCTTTTGTTTGTACGAATAAAACGTTCTTTTTGCTTTTTGTACTACCGAGTGGTGTGTTGATCTGATCTATTCCAACCGGCTATTTTTTCCATCAATCAATCAACAAAGAATCTTCCATGGTCAGGTTTGGCTTGATTTGATTTGTTTCGGTTTTTCCTTTTTTTCTTTTTTTTTGTTTTGTTTTTCTTTTGCTCTTTGGAAAGGCTGGGCTGGCTACTCTTTGGGATAGGCTAGGTTGTCTCTTTTCAATGCCGTAGTTCGCTCCCGGGTACGGTTGTTTCTTTTCCCCGACCTACCTCGACATTCCTTGAGCCTTGTTTGTTAGAGTTGACTCTAAGAGTGGGGTCCCTTGCATATACCCTACCCTAACCAACTGTACCCGCTGCATTGAGTTTACAACTTGATCTCACACACACAATTTAGAGTTTTGTTCCCCCCATTGCATAAACCATAATTGCGACTTGCGCACTTTGGAAATGTAAAGTTTACCCAGCCTTTTGTTTTGATTAGCTTGTTCCACTAACGGTCTTGTCCCCTCCTATTGTTGGCCACAATGGAGTCGTTTTCGACGCCTCTTTGACCTGTGGCTTCCATCATCCGCACGAAAGGTCTTCAACAAGGTTCGAGAGTGACGTTGGTTCCCGGCAATAAGAAGAAAATATCGTGATTACATCTACCGGTTCTCCACAATTACGTCGGCATTTCGAAAGTAGCAATGGGTCTAGATGGTTTGGAAACCCTGACCGAACTACCAATCAAAATAATCAAGCAACGTGACTCGTATGTGGTTGCACTTTATTTTACCAGTCCATTTTGTCTCGTGTCTTATTTTGTTCATTCATGTTACCTTTCTCCTCATTGATACGTAGCCGAACTTATTCTTCTTCTTACTATCTCGCTCTCCCTCTATTAATTTGCGTCATTCTTGTATATGTTGTTTCAAGTCGCAAAGAACCTTGAATCCTGAGTCTTGAAATTTCCTGCATTTATATAGACCGCATTCCCCATGCTTTTCTTAAATCCCCCATTTCGTATTTACTCACCTTGGAGTTTTGCTACCTCGAGATCGAGTCCTTTTTCCTTACTTCTTTAGTATAGTCGGGTAGTCCTTGTTATTCTTCCTCCGTTACTCACTTGCTTTTTCTTCTTTTTTTAAATTTTTGTTGTTGAGTTGTTGTCGTTGTTTGTTTGTTTGTTTCTATAATCTCGTTTGGACTCTCTTTGTTGTTTCCTTTTACTTTACAACTGTTTGTTTCCCTTTGGTTTGGTTAGTTTTCTCTTTCTTCTTTGACGTCTTTTTTTAATTTTTATTTTTTTTCCCCTTTTCGTCTTGTCGATAACCAAACCTCTCTTTCTCGTGCTTTGGGAATTCATTTGTTGTTCTTACTACTATTAGGGAGTTTCAAATCTTGTTCTTGGTTACTTACTCTCACTCTTTCTCATACGCACACACTTTCTCTCTCTTGCAAGAGCTTTCTCTTTGTTTATTTACCTCTTTACTCTATCCTCCCCGTTTATTTCTCCCTTTTTTACTTTCAATTTTCCTTTAACCCATTTTCCCTTTTCTTACTTCTCTTTTTTTTGAAGCCTTGTTTCCCCTATTTACTTTACGTGATTCCCTCGATTGAACACTGGAAATACATGTCGATTAGTTCCTTTTTGAATTGGCTTTACTTTCTTTTGTAGTTTGTATATTTTTTGTACTTCCCATTTAGTTTCGCTAAAATTGTTTCCCCTCGTGTTCTTCTCTTCTTTAACTCCCTCAGAGAAGTGACGATTCTAACTTTTTCATTTCTTCATCGCTTTTTACACGTCTTGAACGCTTTTGATTTCACCCTCCTAAAGTCTTTTTTCCCTATTTTTAATATCTGCTTTTATTAAAAATCCGTACTGCAAAAAAGTCAGTTCAAGTTTTTGTTTTCGCGTTTTTCGTTTCTAATTTTTTCTTTTTATCAACCAACATTCGTTTACAATTAGCTCCTTGCTTACATTCTTTTCTTCCTGCTGCATTTCATTGCCAACACCCTTAATTGCTTATTTTTGCAAATCCTTTGGCGTGTTGTTTTGTCCATTCTTTTTTTGTTGAACGTTTGGAGTCTTTTTTCTCTACATTGACAAAATCTATCCCGTTTTATTCCTTTTTCTTTCCATCTAATCCTTTCCATTTTTACATCTCTTTGTTTTTCTTTTTGATATAAACAAAAACAATGGACTATATTTTACTTGTGACTGGAAGAAAGTTCCGCCATATTGACATAAATGAAAATGTGAATAAGGTGAATATCAAAAAAGATCCTTCTCCTCAAGATCAAGAACCTACCCATCAACAGCATGAAAAAGTAGAGCCTCAGACTCATTCCAGTGAAGAAGATGACGGTTTTACTTCTTCCCACAGTAAATCTACCCAAGAGGAACAAGACTTTTCAGAGTACCAAGTTGCTTGGGATGGTTTAGACGATCCCTTAAATCCTAAAAATTGGCCCATGTGGAAAAAGAACCTTACTTTGACCATCGCTTCCTTTATCGCTATTGTAATTACAGCTAATTCCAGTATTTTCTCCGCTGGTGGTGGTGTCGCTGCTAAGCAGTATCACGTAGGTGCTGCTGTTGGTGACTTGTGTTCTGCCGTATTTTTGTTGGGTTTTGCTGCTGGTTCTGTCATTTTTGCTCCTCTTTCTGAGGTTTATGGTCGACTTCCTATCTATTCTTGCACGCTCATCATTTTTACTCTTTTCCAAATCGGAGGTGGCCTTTCCCAAAATATTTGGAGTTTAATTATCTTCCGCTTTATTCATGGCTTCTTTGCTTGTACTCCCATGTCCGCATGTGGTGGTACTGTTAGTGATCTGTATTCCCCCGTCGAGCGTACCTCGGCATTGCTCTTCTTTTGCGCTTGTGCCTTTGTTGGTCCTCTTACTGGACCTACCATTGGTGGTTTTATCACCGGTAGCAAGTTAGGTTGGAGATGGGATTTTTGGATCAACATGATTTGGGCTGCCCTTACTTGGGTAGTTGTTATCTTCGTCATGCCTGAAAGCCACGGTTCTACAATTCTCGATTATAAGGCTAGGTACCTTCGCAAAACTACAAGTTGCAGTTTGTGGTACAACGAACACGAGCGTCAACGTAGTGTTACCAATGCTATCCGTACCTCATTAACACGTGGTATCAAGCTTTTGAGTACAGAAGCCATTGTCCAGGCTATTTGTTTATATCTTGTATTCGTCAACGTTCTTCTCTATATGGTAAACGTTGGTTATCCCATGATGTTTGCTCAGTACGGTTTCAATGCTGGTGAAGAGGGTCTTGCTATGCTTGGTGTCGACGTGGGAATTTTCGTAGGTTTTGCCTTTACCCCCTTGATCCACATCCATTATAAGAAACGATTCAAATTGAATAATGGAAATGTTCGTCCTGAAGACCGTCTGTGGCCTCTTTTCTTTGGTTCCTTCTTCATTCCAATTGGTTTGTTTTGGTTAGCTTGGACTTGTTACCCATCGGTTCATTGGGCAGCTCCCTTAGTAAGTGGTGTCTTCTTAGGATGGGGATTTTTGTATGTTTTGCAAGCTTGTTATGCTTATCTTGTTGATTCTTATCACGAATTGGCAGCTAGTGCATTGGCTGTTGGTACTACCACCCGTTATGCTGCTGGTGGTGGTATGACTGTTGTTGCTCGTCCTATGTACAATAATCTAAATTATCATTGGGCTACATCTTTGTTAGCTTTCATTGGTTGTGCTCTTGTTCCCATTCCATTCCTCTTCTTTTTCTTTGGTAAAAGAATTCGTCAAAGAAGTTCCCATGCCTACAAGGGTGGTTAAATCAATCAAAAGGAGCACGGGTGCTCTAAGTGTATTATAGTTTCTGCATTATATGTTAAGATTGTCTTTAATGTTTTTTTTCTATTAAAAGTTTAGCAATGAGGATCGGAATTTTCGACTGGTTTGAAAAGGACGAAGTATATACTGTTGTTAAAGTTTCTCAAAGGACAACAAACTTGAATTTTATACCCTTAAGTTGGGGATGATGTGTTTTATAAATAAAGGATGAGACGGTATCATCATCCCACTGTTTATAATCTCTGTAATATACTTTGAGAAAGGTATTTGATAGATGAGGGTCATTCAGCATGGACCTTGTCGATTGATATGCTTTGGACTACGATTAATGATTTCTACAGTCTTTTTTTTCTAAAAATTTGTACGTATTTTATGAGCCTTGCAAGTTGTTATATATAGTTAGCTAAACTGTGGCATGTTGAAGGTTTTCTGAACGTCTACAGAAAATACAACATGGTCTAATAAAAATTAAAAATTCTTTTTTTTTACAACATTATACGTTTGATTTTGTGTATATGAAATATCTCTGTAGCAAGTACTATTGTTGAGATTTTTTGTTGTATGGATTATTAAAATGGTAGACTAGTAGTAGCAGAAAGTTGAGATTTTGATTTTGAGGACAAAGAATTAATAAATTATGAACGCTGACGCAGAAAGAAAAGCCAATTCATTTCTATGAAAGAATGAGAGAGAGCTGGGATACGAAGGAGGAATACTTCAGTCAAATCAGAAATCAAATGCTTGCTGATGATGGCTATATACGGAAGAGAAAGAGATACAAAGTAAAGGGTAAATAAATAACTTAGCGTCCCAAGGGAAGTGAAAAACAATTATTTAGACTACAGTTCTCCTTGAGAGCCAAACCAACGAAGGATGGATCGCTCGAAACTGGAATTATTATAGTTTGCAAATTGTAAGGGCAGTCAGTCGAAGACCTGTGATTAAGCATATTTAGGGATGCAAAAGGACCCAGGAATCGGGGAATGAGTAGTCTTCTGTTCGAAATATATTGAGCGTGCCAACGATAGAGTATCCGGAAGATTCTAGGAGCTCAATCAGTTTCGCTACGAAGAGACGAACATACATAGTTTCGGTACCGTTGGCAGCCCACGGAAATCCACGAAGTTTACATTCTGGCACAGTACCACGATATAGGCGGAATGATTTCATACCACGATACCAGTGTTGTAGGCAGGCACTATGGATGATTGAAATAAGTTGGTGTGAACCATCGATAATGCGTATACGATCAGAGTTTTCGAATGTAATGACTGACCATTCTTTTTGAGGCGTAAGCGTAGACGCTGCAAGACCAGGGACATGTAAAAAAAACCAACTATCTAATGAGCCCATTTTTTCTGAAACGTTGCATAACACATAAAGTTTCCAGTCATTACTCACCATATAAGCAATGAGTTCTTTCACCGTACGTTGAACATGAATTATACTGTAACCCTCTGCAAGCCAAGGAGCCCCAGACAGTTTAATTTCGTGTGAAGGGCCATACGACCGCTGGCTTCGAATTCCCCGGGGCCAATATTGCTGAATCAAGATCACAGCACCGCTTAAGAGAGGAGGTGGAAAATTTGTAAATCGAATTTTATCATGTTCATGAAGTGAAACACTTGCAACTTCCGTAGTCTTCTTGCCCGTAAAGGAAGCAGGAGAAGGAGGTTCAAAAGGTGTATAGTCGTTTTCATCATCGTCCGGGTTGTCTCTATAGGGCTTAAACGGCTTCTCAGAATAGGCCGGCGGAGGAACATCCGTTGACCTCTTCATTTTTGGAAGAAATTGAAATGACTCTTCAATCTTCTGTTACTATTTAGCAAATCGGTAGGTGAAGTTCCTTACAGTGATAATTATGTAATATGATGGGTGTACTCCAGAATATTAAATGTAACAAGCAGCACTTTACTTGAATGAATCCAGTGTAAGAAAACGTTTTCTTTATTATGTTATTTATATTTTCCTAATATATTGAAGAACTGACAGAATCTCAAGTTATCTTATTTGGTTTGATAGAATTGAAAGGTAGACTTGATTCACAGTAGAATACGAACGGGTTACAGCTACCATACTATCATGTAAGCAATTCTACATTTTCTTAATCCTATAGGTAAATCTCCCGAAACAGGAATCTCAATATTGTACGGAAATAATGACGACCGCCAACACAATTATGACTGGGCAAGGCAAGACAAACAACGAAATGTCTATTATTCAATAAAGTACCTGCTTCCTCTTTACTTGATTTGATCTCCATTCGTGTTATCTGTTTTGAAGTCAAAAATTGTTGTCAGCTGCTTCATGAAAGGTAATCCCATCTTGGCTGTTGGTATTATGAGCCAGCTAAGTAGTCCACAAATTGTGGTTACACTGAAGACAACCTGTGTTTAAATTTTTGCTACCGCCTGATGAGCTTTGGATGCACACAAATGAATTGAGGTGAATGCTTCATAGGAAAGCAACTAAAAAGACTTAGGTAAATATCCAAGGGACCATCTTGCCCTCGTGGATCTATTTTTGGAATAAAAAAGCCTACCGAAAGCTATGATAGCAAATAAGAAAATTGTGAGTACAGCAGCTGCTGTAAATATTGAAAGAGGCAAAGGCAACAGCACTGGGCAAATTTGAGAATGACAGTGGAATTGCTACAGAAGATATAAACTAGGATAAGATCCTGAATAAAGGAGAGAATACCAAGTTTACTCGAAGATACGAAAGATAAGGATGTATCCAAAATGGTTCCTAACAATCCAACAATGGTAAAAAGACATGAGCACTTTTTTAAATGGAAATGGAAATAAGCTTATGAAGTGTTGTTGCATGTTTCGTTAAAGGGAATCATGATTCGTGGCTTGGCAGGAGACGATATAAGAAAACGATAACTGTACTGGCACTTAGTTACTATTGAAAAAACAAAGAAGAACAGCTTTCACATGGCAGTTTGATTAGCGTCTTTTGTTTCTTCAGCCACATGTCCTGTGACTTCCTAACTGACGAGAATACGAGCCAAGGCCGAACAACAAGATCGTGGTCCATGATTAAGATCATAATCAGTTGATAATATGAATCCTTGACCCCGAAAATCATATTCTTTTGAAAGCAGCAATGGGTTGCCATGTTATTATTGAGTAAAAAGTTCATTAAGATGACAAGGGTGCTCAAAATATGTAGCTAGGCCGTCTTGGCGGTATACTGTTAATAAACACGGAAGCTCCATCCTCCCACACATTGAACAGCTCGAAACTTAACATTAGATGAATTAACTGAAAAACTTCGAGTCAAGCACTGAGAGCTCCTCGAATATATGTTTTGGTTGATATCCAAGTGTTCTAAGAATTTCTCATCCTTGTGCAAGCAATTATTATCCTTAGCTTTTGACGTAAGAGTTGTGCTCTTTCTGTTCAAATCAATGATTGTTTTATTGAGATTAGCTCTTTTCATTCACGGGTTTAAGTCTTGACAACGAATGCAAATAAAACTGCTTTTAGGTTTCATGGCCATCTTACCGTTACAATTTTGTAATGTATATTTGGGGCTTGCGACCGAAGAATGAGTTGTTTAAAGACATACCAGAACTGCTCTAATACCTTAGTTATACTTAGGGGGATTGATGTATTGACCATCTAACTTTTAGTCGTTTATGAATTGCTCTTTTCAAATTATTCACAATTAGAGATGAGAAGGTTACAATTGGGGCCATTAAAGAAAGAGAAATAGACGGTTTTCTAGCCTCATTTTAGCTTTCCTTTATATTCGACCAAAACGTATTGCAAATTTTTATTATGTTTTTGTAACGTTCAAAAAAAGAGGACTTTAGTTTGACAAACCTATGCGATGCGAAGACCATGGAACAGTAATAAAAATAATCTACAATCTCATTTCTTTTAACTCAGTTAAACCTTACTTTCAAGTAAGTCATCTTATAATAATCAGCTAAGAAAGGAATAAAATAAATATCTAAACAATAAATCAAAGATCCGATAACCCCAAAAATCAACCTAGAAGATTTTAACTAGTATTAAAGAATTTCTTCCGTAAATTCTTAAGCAGAGACCAGATATAATCTCGTATTATATCTTCACAAAACTATTCATCCTTGAAGACAACCATGTCAGACATTGCGCGAAGTCGTTTTCCTCCAAACCAAAGAACGGAACAGGTAATTATGGAAGAACCCAAAACGCTATTCTGGTCAGTATAAATTTTTGAAGAAAAATATAATATAACATACATGAAAGCTAAAAGTGAATTTCCCCATCCGTAACCTAAATGATCGTAAAGCGTTTGTCCAAATAATGGAAAACCGAACGCTGCAAGAGAGCGAATGCAACAAGCAACTGCAGTTGATGATGCAGCATATATTATAAAGGTATCAATTAAATAAGTTTGAATGCCACGCCAACCCAGCATAAGACCAACATTGAACATTGCTGCACCGATATCAGGACCAATCCAATGGGTATGGTATTTGGCAGTCCACCCATAAACAAATAAGCCTGTCGGAAAAAACATCGTACCTAATAAAATAACTGGGACGCGAAATTCTGGTGCCATTTTTCCGTTGTTTCTCTTTTTCAGGAAGCGAAAGGTCTTGTCAATAAAAATTCCAGATGCTTGACTACCTAAAATTAAACCAAGACCAGGTGCTATATAATGCAAACCAGCTATGGAGGGACGCTCGTTATAATCATGAGTCCACAAAACAGGATACGTTGTTAATACTAGATAAAGGATACCTACAGGTTAAAAAGGGGTTTAAGTTGTACAAAGCATTAACGTACCATATTGGATAGCCATGTATCCTGCGCATAGAATTACCACAGGCTGTGTTGTCAACATCTTTAATGGTCGCATTAAAGCAGGGGCAACAAGCTTGCGCTGAGGAATGTGCTCCAACCGCCATTCTGTATGATATTTCAATGTGCTTTCTTTTTTGTTGAGCTTTCTTGCTTTGCGTCCCAACAAGGTTTTGGGATACGTTTCCGTAAGAAATGGTATGGAAAGAGCAAATACAAACCCACTGAAAATGGTAGTTGACCAAAATATCCATTTATAGGTTGTATATTCAGCAATAAATCCACTAATCACTGGTCCTATGGTGGGACCCAACAAAGGAGCCAAGGACATGACTGCGACAGCTCTTCCTCTTTCTTCTGGAGTGAAAAGATCGCTGATCCTAAATTTTGTTAATTACATAAAATTAAGTAAAATAACAAGATAAACTTACGTTCCGCTTCCTAAACCCATTGGCGTTGCACTACCAAAACCGGCCAAAAATCGAAAAACGTACATTTGAGCTTTGGTCCTTGCTAGCCCGCAAGCCATGTTGAAAACTAATTATTAGCAAACGATAATAATGAGAAAGGAAATTTACCAATAAAAATGACATTTCCTGCTTGTAGTAAGATTCGACGGCCAAAGATTTCGGATAAGGGAGCACTTATCATGGGTGAAATTGCAAAAACCAGCAAGTATATACTAAGGACGAGTGCTTTTTCTGTTGAGTTTTCGATATGAAAGCGTTCAGCAATTTGATCGAGGCAGGGAGCTACCATAGAAGAAGCCATGGGTCCCAATAACGCAAAAACAGAAACGATTACTAATTGCATCCATCTTCTAGCATAGGGCCAGTTTTTCGGGTTCTTAGGATCAGTTGGAGAGTCCCATGAGATTAAAAAAGAGTCATCAATGGGTTTTTCAATGGTTCTAATTTCTTCGACCTCCTCTTGCTTTGACGATGATTTCTTCAGATCCATAATTGAACATGAACTATTCTATATACAGAACAACGTAAGTATACACGAAAAGAAAAACCAGTAAGTGTTGAATAAAAAGGAAAGCGTTATTTAAATATACAAGTCCAATATTTTATTTCCAATGGTTATTAGGTTTATTTTCCAAACAAACGCTACTATTTAAAAGGAAATTTAGCAAGAATAAGAATAATTTAAAACAAGGATCTTCAAGGTTCGTCCAAGAAAATTTTTAAGCAGGGCAGCAAGTTCAAAAACCCCTAGCGCTGGAGAAGAGTGTTATTCGAATTCCATAAGAAGATACAAATGAAGATAGTGGTTGGTGTTGTGTCTTACCAAGAAGTTTAAGAAGAATTGCAAAAAAAATAGCCTACAGCATCCCGGATTCCCATGTTGTCTCCAACCATAGTACTAACGAGACCCTCAGACGCTTAACTGCAGTGATCGGACGGGAACTGGTGTTTTCGCCTAGGTGTGGCCGTAGGCATTTAATTGTCCATCTATGATAATATATAACAGATGACTTTTTTTTACAGATGTTCATTGTTGGGAATGAAAGTAGAAGTCAAAATAAATTCAAATAGATGCCACTCCTCAGTGTATACTTTCAAGAACAAAAACCTAATTGTAAAATTGTCTCATATCTAGTAAACAACAGTGAGAGTTGATGGATGGTCTTGAAAGCTACCCTGAGTTTCATATCACCACAAGCACGCAGAATTGTCAAGACTTCTAAAAAAAAAGGGTAGAGTCTTTGGAAAGCGTTGTCACAGATCCTCCTCGTTAGATCGTAATAGATATGAATATAATCGCTTGATATCCACAAGCAATACCTATAAACATTTTCGTTCAATGTAGTGCAGGCGAAATCGTTGTCTGTCTTGACTTGCGAAAGCAGTAAGTTATAATAATCCTGTCACCCAAAGCAGATCCTTCCTTTATAAAGCCATTCTGATTTCAGATGAGAAATAGACCGACCATTATACATGACGGGTCTCAAGCTACCTCTTCAACGTTAAAGCCCTCAAAGACTTCATTTAGTAAACAATTGCAAGCTTCCATTTGTTTTATTTGCGATCCCTTAATTATGTCAATAAGAAGCCGTGCTATTGATATACGTTGGTATATGAGTATTCATGTAAACATATGAGCTGCAAAAGCTCAATGGAGAGCATCAGATGGTTTTCATTTGCAATTTCACTTGGTTGCTGGTATCAAATCTTCAATTATTAGAGTACAGCACTTGAGCCAACTGTTGTTCTTTGTATCCGCAGACAAGAAAAAACTATATCTTTCTTTTCGGACGATTGACCGTTTGAAAAGAATGAAAAGACGAGACACACTTTATAGACGAAATTAACTTGTTTTGGATTTTGTCGTGATTTTGAAGTAAGTAAGTCTAAGGCCATTCGAGCGTTTCTCTCTAAGTACTTGGAGGGTTGGAAGGAAGTTACTAAGTTCACTCTTTTTTCTTTTTTTGGAATCAATAAAGCTATAGAAAAAAGAAAAAGTATATAGTTTTCTTGTGTTTTAGTAGCACCACCTACAAAATTCTGGAAGAAGCCACCGGATAGTAATAATAAAAAGAAATATTTCACAATATTAATAGTAACGAAAGAAACTAAAAAATTGATATCCGAAATTTAAAAACGAGAATATGGAAACGAAACTCGATAACTGATCATATAACAACTAGTAATGAATATTATTATATTAAAATGATGTAAGAACATTATTGTGGTTTACGAGTGTTGCGATTATAAAACATCGCTTATTTTCTTTTTTTTGCAGTTAGAAAAGAAACAAATTCATTAATTTATAACGATGATAAATATGTTTCGAAGCTTGTATTAGAAACGTCTTGTGACTAGATGTGAAGGATCTAGCTCGTCTGAAAGCGCTTAATTAGGATACCCATAAAACCTGAAAACAATACGAACATGTTCGTATTGACCTTTTGTAACTTTTTTAGTACAGGTTTTACATAACTAATAACGATTCCACCAGTTTTGTTCTTATAAATAAATCTTCTGTTAGACATTTAGATGGTATTGTTTACCCTGGTAAGCATTGCATTGTATGCTTTAGGGTGTGACACCTGACTCCTTATCGTTTCTTATGATCATTTATATATGCTTAAGCCTGTATTTATTTATGATGCTATCTACTCTTTTCTTCAAATGAGGTTGTCATCCCCGTTAGGTCGTCAGCTTCTACTTTAAATAGAACTGAATCTTTTGTATAACATATTGTTTACTTTTTTATGAAACAGGAACAAAAAGATCCTTACCTATCTGTAAACGGAAAGCTTATGCTAGTTGGTCAGTAAACCAATGGTTATGCAATGTGGGAGAATCAAATGCTAGTTTTGTTTTTTCAACAGCAGGATATGACAAGAAAAAAAACTTTTCTTATGCACGAAGTTTCGTTACCATTCTTACTTAAATCTCTCTTTCTTCAGTCCTCTGGTCAAGGTGTAATTAGGGGACAAATAAACTAGTTCGTTCAACGACTTTCTTCAGGAACCTATTCCATCGGCCATTACGAGGTATGGAAATGAAACTAAGCATTTGTTCCATGTTAGAAAAGCACTCTTCATGAAAAGAGATACCCTTTAACGCCGCAAAGTATACAATCACCGAATTGTCTTTTGCACTTTAAAACATCACACCTCCCATGATGTTTGTAAAAACGAAAACACAATTCATAAAAGACCCATCTCAATAGAACTTCGATAATTAATTTTTCACAATCTATGCATGATACCAACTTTCTCTTGCGCGTTTTGCTGTTGCTGCTCTTCGCAAGAAATGGGAGCAAGCTTCGTTAACAGCATAAATTGAAAAAGTACCTTTTTTCTGACTTTTTTATTTATGATTAGGTATCCATGGATAAAAAAGTTTTTTATGGAAAAATTATAACGTGCCTACATAAATGAATGATACTTTCCCTTGGGATTCATTATAGAAAAGTCGAAAGTATGACTTTACCTATGAAAAAGTGATCCACTAGGATAAGATCGTTTTATTCATGAGGCATACAGATGTTTGCAAACATTGTTATAATCATCGTGGGACGAGCAATATCATTACACGATGCACAAACATGGAATGATTGTTCCATTCAATGATATGTATCCTCATAACAATTTACTTATGAATCTTTATTTCTTTTTTGAGTTGATTTCATAGTAAGCTTAATGGAACAACATCATTAATTTCGCCAAGTGAGCTAACCGTTCCGGACTCAACATAGAATATGAATATTGTTTTCCAAGATTGCTAAGAGACTGCAATAAAAGAATAAATTTTTCTTCATTGGGCATTGCCGCATAGATCACTCATTATTGAATCTTAGGTATTAGTATTAAGTATTATATCACGTGGCGATGCATTAACTTGATTGGGGTGTTTTTGAGAACAATTGACATCGATCTGTTTCTATGGCTTTTTCCAGTTAATACTTCAGACGAATTTGGGAAATTGCTAAGAATGACAATTTTTTAATCATGTAGTATATTTCGCATATATAGAGGACGGGATCTTCTAATTATGAACGGATTAATCAGTCCATAAGCATCCATTGGTATCAATTCTTTTCATATCAAGTTTATTCAGCTATTCGCCGGAATGCGCACTTTTTTGACTAGCATTCTCTTAGTGATACTATGCATCACATTTGCCAATCTTCACGCAGGTGTTGCTTCTGCTGAAGTAGTGAAAAGAGACTCACCCACGCCAATTGTTGAAGGTGACCTTGGAGGTACTGCTTCTGGAGCGGTTTTTAGAAGAAAAACACCTAAACCCATTAATGAAGGTGATCCTAATGCACCAGCTTGGGGTGGTGACAATTAAGCTAGCAAATTCGATTGCAATTGGGCCACCCACAGATTTAATCGTTGATGATGGAATGTTATCAAAAGATAGCCTATAATTTTCTTCATGTTTGCTTTCCTTTCGAAAGGATGAGGGTAGTAAACATCTCTTCTTTTTTTATTTTACGCTTAAATATTAGCCCACTTTTTATCTATTAAGTCCTAATTCCTTTTGGTTTTTGGATCCTGAAACGACGCAGTTATAGGTTTGTCTGTAGAATTTTTGCGTTCATCATAAACAAAGCCGATAGACATTAACGACCAAGGGTAATCAGAGATGTAACTTTCATATAAATTATTTTCCAAAACAATAGTTATCACTTAATGTATTCTTAATGTATATAAGTGTACTAAAGTCGGACAATTCTTGGTGATTACTTTTAAAGAAGGTACGCGACACGAGATGGTGAAGTAACATCCAAATTAACTGAAGCTTTGTTGGAAAAAAGAAAGTAAGTGTATGTCAAACAAAAAGTTTCATTAATTTCTTGTTTCCTGTATGGCAAGTCTCAGATTTGGGGTTTCATTTTGCCTGTCTGATTTGTATTGTCAAGGGTTAGCATGGGATTCTAAGGAATCTAAATACAAGAGAATGCAAAAAGTATAAAAGAAAAAAAAATAGCCTACAGCATCCCGGATTCCCATGTTGTCTCCAACCATAGTACTAACGAGACCCTCAGACGCTTAACTGCAGTGATCGGACGGGAACTGGTGTTTTCGCCTAGGTGTGGCCGTAGACATTTGAGCGTGTGTAGTAAAAGTATTTGTATTGAAGATCTGACTCTTTCAAGATGCAATTTGTCTCAGTTCCATCTGCGTATTTTGACATGGCTGCATGGAGAACAATTAAAAACTAAAAAGATTAAAACAATTTCTCTCTATTTTCTAAATTTACATTGTGCTAAACTGTGGAAGCTGCTTTCTACACCGCTGAGCTATGAGATCGAGTGTATAGGTATGGTTTAATATTCTTGTTGTCGGGCAATTCGTGTTTCAGTCAGTGGACTTGACTCTATAAATAAAAGATGACTTGATTTAGTAAGCAAAAAAGTTGAGTCTTTCAATTTGAAGATATTAGTTTTCCTACCCAGTGAATGAAGTTTACCTCTTTCAATTATCGTTTCGTCTTTGCCATTTATGAATTATACGCAAAAGGAGATAAATCCATTATAGAATCATTTTCGTCAGAATAATTAAATAATCATTAAAAAGGGTGCCTTAGCAAGGATATTCGTCACAAAGAAAATGAACGATTCATAAATAACACTATTGCGAAACGAATTCTTGGATACATAAAAGAGTGAACGTGAAAAGCAATCAAATTGTCATATGAAGCTGATGCTTATTTTTGGTGAACGTAAATGCAGAAACTTGAGGGATTGCAATTGATATGGATGCTTTCAAGGAAAATGGAATTTATAGGAGGGATGGAGAAGGTTTAAAACTCAAACTTCAACACTTTAATCAGCAAGAGGTTGAAGCTCGAAATTCTCATTCCGAGGTGCTTCATTTTCTAGATCTGCGGGTCCTAAATAGGTTAATCAGATGCTAAGGAAGAAAAAAAAATAAGTTAAATATAACAACACATACGAACATAATTTTCCATGCCATTTCCCAGCTTTCCCATGCCGTTTGCTAAATAAGCAATGAATTTCCAAAGTTGTCGTGCATCTGTATCCACTAGAACAGTTAGAATACTTCGCAGATTGTAAGACATACACGTAAAATAAGCAGATAAGACAACGTTTAAAGCGCAAACAATATAAAAAAAATCGTTCATCTTTTCAAATCCTATTGCTTTCTTGGCAACGTAATACACGGCGAAACCGAAGGCATCCACAAGAGCCGTATATATTACTGCGACACACATGTTGCACAGCATATTGAACAGCACTGTACCAACTTGCTTGTACCACCCGAGTATATGCATCACTAAATGTTAGTGAATCGTTCGAAAGAAAAGATCGCCCTAACTTACTAAAGAGAAATAATAATACCGCTCCAAGAAATCCGCCAAAAAGTCCCCAAAAGTCTTGCGCCCTCACAGGAACCTTGA
>JARFMH010000054.1:0-53610 GCA_029532395.1 Schizosaccharomyces lindneri | reverse complement strand
GGCTGTTCTGGGAATCGAACCCAGGACCACCATCACCCTAAGATGGTATCATACCACTAGACCAAACGGCCACTTTGTGTTCATTTGTATTATGTGACGTATCTGATGTATTTGTTATTGAAGGTAAATGTTTCTGTATGCGTTTTCTTAAATATTTTTCCTAATCCTAAATGTACTTACATGAAATCTAAGATAGTCAATAATAGTGTTATAAATTTTTGGCAAGACATACAAGGTCGGATAGCACAGTTGGTTAGTGCGCATGACTGTTAATCATGAGGTCGAGGGTTCGAGTCCCTCTCTGACCGTATTTTTGTATCTTTTTTTCTGGCAAGGAGTATCATTCGGTATTACCATAGGATCTTTGCACTCTGCTTAGTTTAAAGCAGGCTCTATTAGACAATCAGTAGTAAAGTTCCGGAACTAACTATTTACAGACAACAAACATTAAACAAAGGGGTTGAATTTACAACCCAAATTACCAATTGCAATTTGATTCATTGATCATAAACCGCAACTTTGAGAAAATGCCATGCAAGTGTTCGGTTGCTCCGAACCACATGTTCTTCACTTCTCAACCGAAGGGGAAAGTAGAACGCAACGAAAATAATGATTATTGCAAAGCTATATAATTCAAGTACAGTTTATGATAATTATATTAATAACAAAAGCGAAACCTAGTATAATAACTTTCTACATTCAGATAAAGAAAAAGTGCTCCCCCAGCTAAATAAACATCATCGGATGAGCCGACGTGGACTTACTGGATCTGTTAAACTGATATATCAAGCATCAACGCATTCCACTAAATCCAAGGAATTCATTACTACGGGTAAGCCGATTCTAATTCAGCTATAAGGACGTTTTCATGACATATTGACAGATACAAGTGCTGCTGTATCTATGAAGACGGAGGGAGTCCTAACCAAAATCTGAAGGACCCCAATTGGATTCAACATATGAAACGTAAACATTTGTCCTCGATGGTGCTCATCGTTGGGAAGATAATCTAATCTCAAATACAACATGGTAGCCTTCTCTTTCATAATGAATTCTTACAAAACAGACATCACCATGTTTCGGCGAATTGTTATCTGAGCATTGCCTCGGCAAAGACAGTTGTTCTTTGATTCTTTTCGATAGAATCAGCCTTCGCCTAAATAAGAATATTTTCAAAAATCTTGGAAAAAGCTCACACCATGTAAAGGTCGCCTCGATTCACAGGAGGTATGGAATAAGGTGTATTTTGATGTATGTTTGGGGTCAACTTTTGTATATGATGTGCAGTTTAACACTTTAGACTATTTCGTCAAGTCACTCTTTTGCTATTCGCATTTCTCTGCTGATAGTCTTGAGTGGTTTTATCTATTTTGGGTGATTTTTTAGAGAGCCCAGAGTCTTTCATAAGGCTTGATTTATCATTTGCAAAAAAGAATGTTTGATAGTAACTATCTACAACTATGGAAAGGATATATGTGAATTCTGACAGCCACGGAGAGACATATAAAAGGCAAATAGAAGCAGCAAAGTGGAAAGATACAATTGTACTAGCTTTTCTTTGAAGTTTTTGAAGCATCCTTAATTTGAGGTTCTTTTTATATTTGTTTTTTTTGTCTAGCATATACTTTGCTGAAAAAAAATCTTCTTCGTTGACCTTTTACTTTTGCTAAAAACAAGCCGTTTTTTAAACAATTTGTCTTGGGTGAAGCATTCTGCAATGGGCTCGTCACCTTCACCTTCACAGAATTCACCTGACGCGGAATTACATTCCTATTCTACTCATAGTTTTTCTAATGCAAATGAAGGAATTGAAGTAAAGAAGTCGGCTGTCGTTGACGAACGCTACGAAGTTCAAGTTGGTGAAGTGGATATTGTCCAACCAAAAGGTTGGTTTTCCAATTTCGTTGATAGTTTCCGTCTAGCTAATACATCTGAGTCCGGTTCTGAACATGGCCTACAAAGAAAACTTAAGGCTCGTCATATTCAGATGATTGCTATAGGAGGAGCTATTGGTACTGGCGTTTGGGTTGGTAGCGGCGAATCTTTAGCTTCTGGAGGTGGTGCGTCTGTCTTGATTAACTATATTCTGGTCGGTACCTTGGTTTTTTTTACCGTGTATAATCTCGGTGAATTATCTGTGGCCTATCCTACTCGAGGCAGTTACATTACACATGCCACTCGTTTTATTGATGAATCTTGGGGATTTGCTTTGAGCTGCAACTATGCTATGGGTTTTCTCACTTCGATTCCGCTTGAACTTACTACTGGTACAATGTTGATGCGTTACTGGACCGACCTTAATTCAGGAATATGGATCACAGTCTTCATTGCCTTTCTCATGTTTATAAATATGTTTGGCGTAAGAGTCTATGGTGAAATTGAATTTATCATGTCGACGATAAAAGTTGTAGCGATGGTTGGTTTTATCCTACTTGGCATTATCATTAACTGTGGTGGTGTCTCCACAGACCATCGAGGCTATATCGGAACCGAATTGTTTCGAGAAAATGCTTTTCGAAACGGATTTAAGGGATTTTGTTCAGTTTTCACAAAAGCAGCGTTTTCTTTCTCCTGTACCGAATGCGTAGGTGTTGCTGCTGCTGAAACTGATAACCCAGCCAAGGCTTTCCCAAAGGCTGTTCGTCAGACTTTTTTTCGTATAGCTATCTTTTATATACTTTCTCTTTTCGTTGTAAGTCTTCTCATCAGCGGTGCCGACTCCCGCCTCACTTCTTATAGCGGAGTAAATGCCAGTCCATTCGTCTTAGCAATCAAAGACGCTAATATTAAAGCCTTGCCTTCAATTTTAAATGCTGTCATTTTGATATCTGTTTTATCTGCAGCAAATGCTATGGTCTATGCAGGAAGTCGTGCCATTCATTCGTTAGGCTGTAACGGTTTTGTCCCGAAATGTTTTAGTTGGGTAGATCGTTCTGGTCGACCTATTACTTCTCTTCTTTTAATATTTTTATTTATGCCTTTGGGATATTTAGTAGAAACGGGAAAAAGTACAACTGTGTTTAACTGGCTTTTATCTCTTTCTGGCCTTGGCACTTTTTTTACCTGGGGAAGCATCAATCTCGCCTATATTCGTTACCGCTCTGCTATGAAGCATCAGCAGCGTAGCTTAAAGCAGATTGGATTTCGTTCTCCGTTTGGTATAGTAGCCGCCTGGTATGCCTTTGGCTTTATTTGCTTGATATTAATAGCTGAGTTTTATATTTCGGTTAGTCCCCTTAATGGGAAATCGAGTGCTAGTTCCTTTTTTATGAACTATTTATCAGCAGTTGTTTTTCTTCTTTTCTTTACTGTTCACAAACTTATTTATAAGACACCAATCATAACCTCCGCAAAGATGGATATCGAAACAGACTTGGCCTGTGTGATACCAGCACAAGAAGAGGATGAAAAATTACAAACTTCCGAAACCGGTTCGTTTCAAAAGGTTATAAAGAAAATGTTAACCTTTTTCTGAAATGCATTTCCTTGATGTTTTTTATTTACATATTTTTTGTTTCTCGTTTAATGTTTTTTATGATTAATTGGTTATTGTTAGCGAATACTTTGTTTCTCGCCTCGTTTAATGAATTTGTCCTTTATTAGACATGTTTACCCTTTCCCGTAACGAATTTCGGCGGGTTTTAAAACTTCTTTTATTGTTTACATTGACAGTCCAAACTACCAAGAATTCTCAAAACGACTCTTTTATGAGAGTTTGAGTCATTTTCTAATTTATGACAGCTTGAAAAAAAAACATGTAGCACGTCTTGTTTATATGTAATAGTGTAACTCTTCCTATTCGCTCCTTGCTGCTTTGTTTATTTAGGAAGGGGTTGTTGACCTAAGATGATCTTTGTTCCTTTCAACCATAACCATCATCAAAACTAGAAATAAATGATTCTAAATAGTAGCTTACTTATTCCCAATGAGTTCCAACAGTCATAATTCTAGTTCTGCACCGTCAGAGCAAACACGATTACTAGATAGTCCAGACGAAAATTCCAACGAAAATGATACCAAGTTTACTCACTTCTTTGTAACAATTGCAGTTGGTTATGTCTATGCTATTATGAGTTTAGTTTCCTTTTATTATTCTGATCGGGGCCCTTTTTTCATTAGTAATGAATCACAAATTGCTTTCTGGGGAATCTATAGCATTGCATTGGTTTCTTCTACAGCACTTCGAATTCGTATGTAGGAATTGAAGAGCTTTGTCTGGAGAGAATGACTCCCTATTATGCTAACTTCAACCATAGGTCAAACGAAAGATGCCATTATATTCGGTAAACACTGGGTCCTAGGATGCTTTATGACGGTTTTTTATTTTCTAATATTTGTTTCATACTTGCAAGATTATTTGCACCATTTGAGTCCTGCTAAACGACTTGTCGATCTTCCTCGGTGGATTTGGATTATGATCGGTTTGGTTCTGTGTGGATCCATTGAATCGCATGCATGTAAGAAGCATAAAAAAGACCAATTGAAATAGCTAATAACAAAAAAATTTGATAGATTGCATAAAAAACTCCAACGATATTTTGGTTGCTGTTCTGATGACAATAACTTATGTGGTTCTTTTATGTCCCATTCCTCTCTTTCTTTCGCATATGGGACTATTATTCCCCTTAAGATGGTTAATATCTTCTCCAAATTTTTTCGTTCTTACCTTGATGTCTTTTAGCGCTATCACATTATACCAGACCTGTAAGTATTTTGTATTGTTTACAGTTGCTAAGTTTTAGCTTCTTTCGAAATGGCTTTATACTGGAAGAAAAAATTCATTGTTGCTTGTTTAAAATCGTTTTGTTTTACTTCTTGTATAGGCGCTCCTGCTTTCATCTCGGCATTTACAAAACATGTCAAGGGATCTGATAGCTTGCCAAAAGGATTTTGGTATGCCATGGCTGCCATTGCAGATGTTTTAGCAATCCTAGAAACGAGTAAGGATAAAATTTTTTTATGTTTATTACTATTCTGACATTCATAGTGTACCCTGGTGCTTTATACAGAATTTATCGCGGCATCAAAGATCCCCTTTGGAATTCCAAACCAACAAACGAAGATCCGCCCGAAGAAGTATAATAGAAAAGTACAACATCGAAAGAGTTTTATTACCACAATTTGCTAATTGTCAAAATTATTCGATTGCATTCCTACAGATTCCCTATTAATTATTAATTACAACGAAACTTGATGACTTACAATAAATTAATTATATGTGTGTTTAGTATTATTAAATAAAAAAATAAACAAACCAAAACAAAACAAAAAGATGAAGAATCATGGTAATCCTCTACGTTCGCCTACTACTTGAACAAAACTGACTACCTCGTGCCCCAACAAACAATGACTAACACTGAAGAAGATGCTTGACTTTTACATGTTTTTACGTACCTGCTATAAACAAGCGTATATGCTCTAAAGGTATTTGGATAAACGGACATATTCTTTATGTGGCTTTTTTTCTTCGCCGTTCTTCACATGATTTTCTTTATGTAACAATTTATATGGCCAACTAACAGGTAATTTCCGAAAACGTATACAACAAATGTATTACTACTTCATGACGTTTACCCATCGGATTGTATAAGTACAAATGAAACAGAAATAGGCTTGAACGAAAGAAAAATAGATTTGATCGCATATTAATTGCTACAATACCATGCCAGGAGCTTCACAAATATTTACTCGGGACAACCTTCCACCCAAAGTAGAACGAGGGACCAAGGACTCGGAATTAGCAGGATGGATGTCTCGTCATGGCCCTGTTTTAGGCTCGCATCAACCACTGGAAGTTCAGAGAAGCGAACACGACACTTTCATTACAAAGACTCCTTACAAGATTGGAAAAATTGAGCATTTAGGACTTAGTGGGCCTCACGGCACAATCCCAGTAAGAGTGTACCATGCTTCAAAGCCCGGTCCTGCTCATGGAGCAGCACTGATATACTTACACGGAGGAGGCTATACCGTCGGCACACTTGATCAGTTTGACAATGCGATGAGAATTTTCTCGGAAATTAGCGGCTGTCAGGTGTATAACGTCGATTATAAACTGGCTCCAGAATACAAATGGCCTACTCAAATGAATGAGGGCGAATTCGTCGTCAGGTGGCTTTTTAAGAATGCGAAAGATAGAGGTGTAGATGAAAAACGTATTGCTATTGGAGGCGATTCTGCCGGTGGAAACATGACCTGTTCTATAACGCAAAAGCTGCGCAACGAAGGTGGACCAAAGGTCGCTTTACAAGTACCTATATACCCTGAAACAAAGATGCCATTTGAAACAAAAGCAGCTGTGGAGAATAGAGTTGGAGAGTATGTAGAAACAGCTGGTGTTTTTAGTTTCTTGTGGCATTTACTCCCACCTTCGGTGGACTATACTCAACCGTATGTGACTCCTCTAAATGCAAAAGACTTTAGCAACCTACCTCGAGCTTTGGTGATAAATGACGGATTTGACATGCTACGAGATGTTGGTCATGAATACGCTCGCAAACTGGCAGCTGCCGGAAATGATTTAGTTTACATCTACAACGATGATCTTCCTCATGGGTTCATTCAAATGGCTCCCTTTGCGAAGCGATGTTTGGAAGCTACTGAAGAGATTGCCCACTACATTGGAAAACTATTGAAGGCATAAGTTTACATGTGATGATCCAAAGAACTTGTTTCACTTAATTTAATGACACTATCGAATTGAAATTTTAGAACCTATTAATGTCATGTTTTTACGCTATGATTGTATCTGAATTGTAAATGTAAAATCATTTATTGCCTGTAAAAGAACTTGCTTGATTGTACAAACAAGTTTGGGAATACTTTCCGAAAGGATTGTGTAGTTAGTTTTCGGCGTTTTCTCTGTCTTGCTTTGTCACTAATTCCATGCTCAGTTTTAAAATAATTTCGTTAAGAATATTTACCCATCTCTTTAACTACATTTAGAAATAGAATATTCAGAAAGTCGGTCTACAGGGAGGAATCAACTACAAAACTACGATTCATACACCTATAGGTGTATACCAAGATAAAATTTAATCAGGAACAAAAAAGGGACTTTTTTATTTTCATAAAAATTAAGAGGAATACTTCAAAGAAGGGAGGCTTATGAAAAGCCTTTTTCTCATAAATATCATAAAGTTGTCAAAACAACATATACGAAGTGAATCGCAAATAAAAAGGAAAGTTTGCAGGGTACCACGAGGGAAAGATGGGACTTCTCTATAACACTTAGTGTTTCTTTATATAATCCACATATTTTTCGATTTCACCTTTACTGCCAAGCCAAATAGAGCTTTGCTCATGAATATGTTCAGGAGTTAAATCAAGAATTCTTTCACCCTTGTCATTGACGGCCAATCCGTTAGCCTGTTCGCAAAGGAAAGCCATTGGGAAACATTCATACAACAAACGAAGCTTACCTTTACCGCGAGTGCAAGGGTAGCAGAATAGACCTCCGTAGAGCATGGTTCGATGAACGTCGGCAACCATGGATCCAATATATCTAGCAGCATAGGGTTTTCCGCCTTCTGGAGCCACCTTTAAGGAATGAATAAAGTCTGCGATTTTTGGAGGCCAGTACAAAGTGTTACCTTCGTTGATAGAGTAGATGTTTTTGAAATGAGGCATGGTCAAGTTTCGATGAGTAAGAATGAATTCACCAAGATTGGTATCCAAAGTGAAACCGTTGACTTTATGTCCTGTAGTCAATAAAAGGTGAGCAGATGCACCATACATGGTATAACCAGCGGCCACCATTTCGTTTCCTGAACGCAAGACATCTTCAAGGGATCCTTGACTTCCAGGACGAATTTTATAGATACCAAAGATGGTACCAACACTGACACCAGCATCAATGTTGGAAGAACCGTCGATGGGATCACAAGTGATGGCATAAGAACCACTGCTGTCAACTAAGATTTCCTTCTCTTCCTCTTCACTAACGATGACTCGAATGCAGCCATTCGTCTTCATAGCCTGAATAAAGATGTCATTGCAGATACTGTCTAATTGTTTTTGTTCATCACCAGTTGAATTGATAACACCAGAGAGACCAATCAAATTCACCAATTCGGCCTTACGGATGTTGTTTGCGATGAATTTAAAGGCAAACTGAAGACTGTTGAGTAGGAGAGACAATTCACCTTTAGCTTCTCGAATGATACTACTACCCTGATCATGGTATTTGTTGTTGTATCGTCTTTGCTCTTGAAGGATAAAGCTAGAAAGGGTGACAATGTCAGTACGAGTGCCGTCAATTTCTTCTCTCGCCATGTTGATTCAAAAGGATTCTTTCAATAAATGAATTCTATGTTAGTTAAGTTTCGTGGTAAGGATTGCAACTGCTATGTAAATCGTAATACAGTCAGTTCCAAGAGAATGAAAAGATATTCGTAAGAGTGAGTGAGTGTAGAGGAAAAGAAACTGGGACATGGGTCCCATTTATATGCTTCAAAAGTCCCGCATTTGATGCATGTAAACAATCCACCTAAGACAAACCTCACCTCTCTGATTCAACTCTTCCGAACGCTTTCATTGGTACAAAAAAGGTTTAGCTCAACAATATAATGACCTAACCATGATGCCTCTTCATTGCGACTGGATCTTTTCATTCGTAAACAAAGTCTAAAATGGGGCGCTTTTCTTTTCTAACCAATGATTAGATTCTTAACCTTATAAAGTTTAACCTTTTTCTTATCTGGAGGGAACTACGTACAAATTTCATCAATTCCCGGGTCGTACATTTGGACAGGGAGAGAGAGAGTGCGTCTCTTTTCTCTTGAATATTCTTTTTGTTTCGCTTTATCTTTCTTGTTGTTAATTAACAATAAATTTTTCTTTTTTCTCTTTCTTTTTTTTTTCTTTCAAAAAGCTTCTCCTTCTTCATAGTTCAATTGTGAAAACAAGCTACTTGCGTCATTCCACGGTGATGGTGTGGAGATAAAGTGGCGCTTAAAAAGGACCCGACGTCAAAAGCATAATTTAATTTGAGTCGAAAATGGTGTCTAGAGCGGGTGAGGCGAAGGTGCAAAAGAGCGGTGCTAAAGAAAAAGCCTTTCCCATTACTTCATTTTAACGGAACTTTTCAAACCTCCATACAACTTTTTATTTTTTCTGAAAAACACCATCAATAGGCTTTGTTTACATAAAACGAGCTCAATGAATTGTTTATTTTTTAAAGCACTGCACTGCTTTTCACTATTCCTCCAAGTGCTTCCATTAAAGAATGGGGGTGGTATGTCTTCTGTGGGGGTAATAGACCGACGGAAGGATTACTAGTAACCTACCTAACCTATATGCATCATCCTCTTGTACTGGCACTTGTTTTAGCGCGACAAGCCTGAGATACGGTAAGTAAAGAAGAGAATGGGAAGAGTAGTGATGGTATTGTATAGGTAGGTGAGGAAAAGCACAGAGTTTAGTTTACAAAGTCCAGTGCGTGTGAAGAAGAGGGTAGAGTTTTCTTGAACCGTAGACTAGGATGGATAAAAGGAAAAGCATTTCTTCCCTGTAGATGAATTGCCTTTTTTTTTTATTACAAAGCGCACAATATTATTGTCAACAGTGTTTCAAACAGATTTCCACACGAGAAATACATGATATTAAATTAAAACAGAGCCCGTAATGCATGTGGTAGCAGAACCACCCACTTTGACTGTCGATACACCATCCGAGTTTATAAACGTCTCTACACTCAAATTCGCCTGACGACCGACTTTGCAACCTTGAGATATTCTAAGTTTTCTACCGGAAGCAATTCCGAATTCGTTGGCTTCCTTGTTAAAGAGGGAAGCGTACATCCCACAAGCGGCAGCTCCACTGCCACATGCAGGATCCTCCAAGACGCCAATTGCTGGAGCAAATGCTCTGGACTCATAATGCATATCTTCTTGATGCTTTCCAAAGACGTATATTCCAGTGTATTCATATTCTTTACAAAGCTTGGCCATGGTTCCGTAATCGGGATTCAAATCGAGAACCTGGTTGGCACAGTGGAGCTCAACGGTAAGCCATTTCGGACCAGCATCCATCAACACTGGATTCCATTTTCCCTTTTCTTGGACGTGGTCGTTTACATCGAAAAGACAGTTTAATATAGCTACAGCTGCTTCATCGGGGATTTCTAACGACGTAACATTTGGTAGTTCAAAAGCATATTCCACATCGTCATTCTCCCCTCGAGTAACCGTTATAGGAATGAGACCGGCTTGACATTCCTGTACGACTTTTCCGTTCTTCGGAATACATACACCACTTTCAATAACAGCATGGCTTGAACCGATTGTAGGATGTCCTGCAAAAGGCAATTCGTTTCCTGGTGTAAAGATACGGAGCCTGTAATCAGCCTCAGGAACAGTTGGTTTGAGTACAAATGTAGTCTCGGAGAGATTCGTCCATACGGCAAATTTTTGCATTTGTTCTGACGATAAATCGTCCGCGTTAAAAACAACTGCTACTGGATTTCCATTGAACCCACCTTTGGAAAATACATCAACTTGCTTAAAAGGGTGAGCTAACATTTCCAAACTGAAACTGGTAGATTTTTGCTAGACGCGTTTCAACACCATTGAAAAATTAGTGATTGATCTCGGCGATATGTAAATATATATACGTATATACAATTTATATAAGTATATTTCAATTCAAACGTTTTAGTCCATTTCGTTATTATTTTTCATATATATTCCTTAATTTTTGCTTCTGTTAAAAGGTGCCAAATTCATGCGTCGCGTATGGTAGTGTCCGTACGACTTCCATAGAAACCAACCCTGCCCTCTGCCCCAATCTATTATTTGTTACAATAATAATGTAAATAGAAAAACAAATTTACAAGTACTATGGATGGTTATACCGAGAAATCCTCTATTGAATTGTATCCAAGTACTAATAGTTGTTGACCATCGTTATAAAACAACCTTTGGATTTGATGTTTTTCTGCTTTGCATTTGGAGTTATTTCGCAACTTACTTGCAGCATTGCAGTCATATTTGAACGCTAGTATCATAACTGTACTAACAACTTGTTCTAGAAGTCTTTAAGGATTCATTATTTGGTCACTGGTGAACATCTCAAGAACAATGGCATATCGGCTATCTTATGGCAGCAAGGACAACTGACCATACAACCTATAAATTCGTATTCAACGTGTCGTTATCCTGTCATGAATGCTACGTTGAATTAAGTTGTAAGAAACTTCTCTCACTTTTGAAGCTGGGCTGAATCTAAAATAAACACTCACAATGAGGGAAACAAGACGTGAAGAAAGTATATATGATGGACAGCTGAGTTAACCTCCTTTTTTTGCAGATTTTCAGTTGATGGACTGTCCCGGGGACGAGAAACCCATCTTTGTACGTTGTTTATATACATTAGACGATTCCTCCAATCTCAAAAAGGATTTCTCGATTTATCATACTCTTAGAGTAAAGGAGAATCATGCTAGTAATCGGTCAAAATGGTTTCGAATTTTTGGTATTGTATCGGGCGAGAACATAAATGTGAAGCCATACTAACGCCAGTTATTACATGAATCACCTCTAACATCTTTTTTGTATAATTTCGCTTACCTTGTTCTTCAGTTTTGTATAATTTCGCTTACCTTGTTCTTCAGTCTTCACTTTAAGTTCTTTTAATGCTGACTATCTGTGTTGGGAAAAAGACTTTCCCCTACTCAGTTTATTCAAGTGGGATATATTTTATACATTGACATGCTTTACTCTTTGGAGAGCATTTTTTTCATAAATTTCTGCTGTACATGAAACTGAAGACTTTATGCGGTTTTAGCCATCTTCATTCCCTAAGTAAAGAAACACTATGTTAAATTTCAATTTAAGCCCTTTTTTATTGAAATAATACTAGTGTTCATAATCTATGTATGCGTAATTTGGAACCACAACAAACGTCCATTACTTTCGTAAGTAGTTAGAAACAACCTCATCTTCTGTTGTTTATAATACATCATAAAACATTCATGTTTTGACATTTTTTTTCAAGACCATATGTACGAGGTTGTTTAAATTTCAACAAATTTACAGTTTACTCATGAAGTAGCTAATCATCAACAATCATTTGGCCGAATCCAATGTCTGATACGCGATTTTAGCAAGAATACCCATTCGTTCCTCTAGATCGTAACCCTGGAACGACTCGGCCTTCTTTATCAAACGTCTGATTTCCAACTCTTCCTTCATTCCATATTCAAACCAATTGGAAGCCGCAAGTTCATAATGCGCATAAGGAACAATCCAAAAATCCTTGTCATCGGCTGAAAATGAAGATTGATTTAACTGCATTATTTTTCTCAGACGAGCATTTGAGGATGTGTAGTTCGTCTGCATTCTCTCAATAACCGCAAGTAAAAAATCTCGCAAAGCTAAATCATCTTCATCGTAACATGCAGCTTCTAAGAGATCTTGTTTGTAACTTTCGCTATATTTGTTGAATCCCAAAGTGCAAACCACAAAGGCATACAAAAATTGTAGATACGGTGGAACACTTATCACCTTGTATAACGGTTTATTTTCCGTTTTGGCTTTTCTCTCCCATTTCATGACTTTGTGAATTGAGAACTTTTCCATTGGCAGCAAACTTTTCCTTTCTTTCTCTTGCAAGACAGACAAAGAGTTAACCAAGAGATCTACCCCATCTTCGAGGAATGCATTGTACTCATTCGGATCTGCAGTTTTTATTTTTTCCAATTCGTGTGCATGCTGCAACATGCAACAACCTGCAAGAAATCTGTTCAATCCCCGAAACCAAGTGTTCGATTCGTCTAATATTAGAAATTGCTTTGCGGCGATTTTAAAATCACGGACGCAAATGCAAGCCATTGCCATGTCAAATCCTTGTAAATTTATAAGTTGTTGGGCTGTAGCTGTAACAGTCTGGTTTCCAATTTTAATGGAATTCCAAGGATTTTCTGTCAATAGGGAAATCTTGAGCTCCATCAATTGCCATAACAAACTTTTCTTATATCGTGCTTTGCAACTTTGAATATGCTTTTCAAGTCGACGCAGCTCAGAATTATAATAAGGAGGCGAAATACTTGCAATCGGTTGTATCATTCCATAAAAGGTAAATATAGTAACAAGAGAAATAGCGCCGAGTGCATTGTTGTACATGGAGGATTTCCACAATCCGTCTAAAGCTTCATTCCTGTTTGGGTTAAAGCATATAAATGAAACTACTTTAGAGTAAGAAGACGGAAACATGGACACTAGGAAATTTAAAACCCCATATCCAGCCATAGCCCCAGACTCAACGATTTCATCAAGAAACATATCAGCGTTATTCTTGACACTTGCTATGCCAGAATCTTTTTCATGTTTTACTTTTCTTACATTTTCCAGCAATTTGGAGAAGGAACTGTATGTAGTGCGCAATCGATAGGTCGCTTTCATTGATTCCAAAAGCGAGCCAGACATAAATCCTAAAATGGTATCCATCAACAACAACAGGGAATGTATAACTTGAACTTCAGATCCAGGAGTGTAGTTTCCAAAGTTTTCATTGGAGTCTTCAACTGTTTTGCGTAATTCTTCAAACCGACGTTCGGTACGTTCAATGATATCTCGGGCTAGGTGGACTACTTTGGGTTCGAGTCCTAAAAGAGCAACATAAAAGTTTTGTGAGGATTCCAAAGTATCCATCTCTATAGAATCCTCCTCTAATTTCGGTTTCAGAGTGTCGTAGTCATCATTGATAACACAGTCGAAATCGACCATCACCTTCTCGAGCACGCCTATGTAATCTTCTTTTTCAACTTCATTTTTCAACGGCTTTTCTTTTCTGTTTGGGAGCTCGGGAATCGGGACAAACTTTCCAAAGTTGACCATTGAGGAAATCCTAATGTATCTATGTACTATAGAAATGGTATCAAACGTGTGTTTACTTTCAGAATACAAGAGTTCTTTTTTTTTCACAGTTAATATTGAATTAAAGACTTGTGTATGTTTTCCCTCTTCTCGTAAACTTACCGATCAATGTTTATAAATTTCAGCCGCTAGTTATATTTCAATGATTGATTAGAGGGTCCATGCCTCTTTCAATATTTTTGTTTTCTTTCCAGATACTTGTAAACAATAGTATTTCGTCTCATTTATATCAGAAGGCTTTCTTCGTACCCTACGTATGAATTCATCATCATTATAAAAACCTGTAGCGCAGTGAGGTTCTACGTAAACATAAACGAGGAAACAAGTTTTCGTACTTTTGCATAGTTAATGTGATTTTATTTTGTTTGTTGCCTTGCCACCGTTATAATTAAAATATTGAGTCGACGGACGAAGGGAAAGCATATACCTGCTTGGCTACTTACATATCATCTGTTTAACGAGTACCGAAATGGTGGATGATAAAGAAGACGTAAAACGGACTAGAGGGAGAAATGGTACTGCTACTATTATTCGTAGTGTAGAAAATCCATCGCTTGCTATAGGAAAATTTGATTTCAAGAAATGTCTGAACTAGCAGTGTTTAGATTTGGTAAAGTATTTCTTAAAGATAAATTTCATGTGTTTTTGATGGTTTGTTTCTATTTTTTCTATTTCTTTTTTATTCATTCTGTTTGTTTATCAAAGATAAGATTTTATCGTAAGCGATTGATTTCAAAGGTTAATGAATGATGATGAATGCAATATCTTTTGAATCCCAAGTACAATGTTCAGTTTGGAATTGCAGCAACTGGTTTGGTAGAAGAGAATGCTTTTCTTTTCTTTTCTTCGTTTTAGGAAGTCAATAGTTCATTAGAGTAGATGAAGCCTTTGGTAAATGAAACGATATCGTAGTGATGGTTCGGTCTTTTGATATGTTTCAAAAAGGGCTTCTTCTTTTTGATCAGGATGTGAGTGGAGTATATAGGATGAATTGTAATGATAACTATTGTTAAAGGAATATGTGAGAAATGAGAAAAGAAATGATTCTTGTAGCAAAGCTTTGGAAGTCGGCAAAAAAAATCGCCCTCGTCAATGAATATCGAAAAAATTTCGCCCGGGATTTTTAACGAAAGAAATCAACATTATACTTATGAAATTTATAGATACAATAAAAAAAGTAACCTACAGTTTCAAACAAAAAATAGAATAATGTAAACAGCTTTCGATCACTATTGCGTACCTAATGGCAGTCCTATGTGACCTCAAGTAACAGACGGCAAGTGGAGAGTTCGTGCCGCATTCTGCCGACACAAACTTCACCAACATCCCTTACAGACAGGGTAAAAGAAGAAATCTTAATCTTCGAAACCAAACACTTTGACAGTTGCATTTTTGTTGTGAACGTCTCTATTTATTTATTTTTAATTGAAAAGTGATTGATTTGTTGGTTAAGATGGTTTCAAGTGTTTGGTTATCGAAAAAGCTGCTTTTTATTGTCGCTGCAGCTATTATTACGGGTGTCTTTTTGTTTTTCAACAATTTGTACAAGATTGATCTTTCTTTAGTCAATTTTCCATCTGCTGCCGATTTAAAAGACTCTTACTGTTCTACACCCCCCTCTAATTATGTTGTACCTCCTCCTAGAATTGCCCCAGCAGACAAAAATGCCTATGGACAAGCAAAGACCCTTTATAAAGCAGTTGTAAATGAAGATGACACTCAAGCAATCAAGTCCCATGAAATCGTTTTGCTTTTGGGAAGCAACGGAAACACGGGCTCGTTTGATCCTTCCATCATGGATGATGTTTTTACCAACCGTATGCAATATGTCAAAAACCACAACTACAACTTTGAATTCGTTGATTTAAGTGGTATTAGCATGCCTGCTGTTTGGGGCAAGATGCCCAGCGTGATTCAAATGATGGAGAAGTATCCGAATGCGAAGTGGATCTGGTGGTTAGATCAAGATGCCTTGATCATGAATCAGAGTCAATCTTTGCAAGACTTGTTTTTGTCTCCTGAGAAACTCAAATCTTCTTTATTGACGGATCAACCATTATGGAGTCAAATCATAACTGAGGACAAGAGACGTACTCCCTCTGCCTATGATAATGAGATGATTGAGAATATAGAATTTTTGATTTCTGAAGATCACAATGGTGTAAATGCTGGAAGTTTTCTCGTAAAAAATACGGAAACGATGGCTCTATTCATGGATTTATTAACGGAACCTTCTCTTGTGGATTATAAAGTTGTACGCCATGAGCAAGATCTTATCGGATTAATGCTGCATCACCACCCTCAGCTTGCTGCCAAGTTTGGTATCTTACCGCAAAGATATTTGAACGCCTATCCTCATGCTCCTACCGACATGGAATATCATCCTGGTGACCTGTTGGTACACTTCGCTGGATGTTGGGTTGAAAATAAGTGTATGGATCTCTGGGAAGAATTCAAGCAAAAATTGAAGTAATTATTTGCTTTCATCGATCTAATCTCCTTTGCTTTTTAATTCCAAGGGGTGCTTTCTTTTCATCTACTTGTGCATATACTGATTTTATGTGTATTACTACTACCGCATTTTGTAACATGTTTTATCGAGTCAGCTCTGTTGCTGACTTTTAAATTAGTCCCCATTTATTATATTTATTATTTTATTTAGTTTTATACTTTCTTTCTAATCGCCTCGTTGGTCTGGTTTGATTTAAATACATCTTTGTCATCTTTCCTTTTTTTTTAATTCTCTTATTCTCTTTTTCTTTTGGAGTATAAAACCATTGGTGCTGTGGTTTGTATAGTAGTTTAACTTTTAACCGTTTCATTTCTGTAAAGTGGATGTAATTCATGAACTTGTTAAAGCACAGGATAGAATGTTACACGGCAAAGAGAAGAGGTTTTTGAATTTATAAAAGCGGGCATATCATGTATCGTAGTGCAATATAAATTCATTTTAAATTGAAGAACAGATGGTTGATATATTTAGACAGTTCCTAATAAGCAATGTCAATCCCAAAGTGATTTCATAATTTCTAGGCTTTGCAAGTAGTTGTAGATTATATTCAAACTACAAACAAAAAGAGCTTAGCTTAAATATAATTATAAGAGTTTGGAATCAATCCAAACAAAATTGAAACATTTGTGTTCTTTCACTGAGTAGGAAGAGTCGCTTTGATGACATAGTAAAATGGCGACTTCAGTGTGATGCAAAATCCAAAACCCGAAATAATACATTACTGCCTATCAATCCTAAACGAACAATGAATATTGATTGATTTTAAAGCAATTCACAAAACATCTACGACTCTTGTATAAATTTCCCTAAAAAAAATGAAATCCTTTATTTTTTAACGTTCTATATAAAATGCTAGTCTAGGAAAACTCGATCTCAAAAAAAATTCTAACCGAACCGAACTAAACCATGATTAAGTGAAATTATGCATCATTTATGATTTATTGATCGGCAGCAGGAGCTCTGGCGTTGGTGGCACCGACAGTGGAACCCCAGGCAACCAATTCCTTGGTGCAGTCATCAGTGTGGTTGTAGCATTCAATCAAAGTAGGACCCTCCTTGTTGGCAAGAGCGATTTGAATAGCTTGTTCAAGCTCTTCACCAGTGTTGGCCTTGAGACCCTTGGCCTTACCGTCCTCAGCGTTGAAGGATTCCATGAAGGCGGCGTAGTCCCAGTTCTTGATACGGTTGTAAGGACCGTCGTGGATTTGGATCTCAATGGTGTAACCACGGTTGTTGATTAAGAAGATGATGACGGGGAGCTTGTGGAGAACCATTTGGGCGAGCTCTTGACCGGTCAATTGGAAGGAACCATCACCGACCATGATAACGGTTCTTCTCTTGGGGGCAGCAATGGCATAACCCAAAGCGGAAGGAACGGACCAACCGATGTGACCCCATTGCATTTCAATTTCAAACTTGGCACCTTCGGGCAAGTTCATTTGCATACCGTTGAACCAAGAGTCACCAGTCTCGGCGTACAAGGTGGTGTTGCCATCAATGACACCTTGGATTTGGCGCATGAGTTCTTCACGGGTAAGGAGCTCCTTAGGGTTAGCGGGAGCATACTTGAGCAAGGCAGGCTTGATGCGAGCATACTCAACCATGGTAGCGTTCTTCTTGGAGACCTTGTCGGCCAAGCGGCTCAAGAATTCGTCCATCTTCACACGGGTGAATTCGTAGCCGGGCAAGCTGACGTGCATGTAGTCAGAGTCAATGAATTGCTCGGCGGTGGGGCCGACCTTGTAACCGTTGGAGGTGTAGTCGTTGAAAACGGTACCGGCACCAATGAAGAAGTCAGCGAATTCGCCGATCTTGTCAGCGTTACGGGTGCTGCACAAGCCCCAGTAGACACCAGCGTAGTTCTTGTATTCTTCAGAGATGAAACCCTTAGCGTTGGGTTGAACGACGACAGCGGCATCGAGGGCTTCAGCCAACTTGAGGAAAGCCTTCTCGGCACCAGCAGCACGGAGCTTAGGACCAGCCAACATGAGGGGCTTCTCAGACTTGGAGATCAAGTCAGCAGCGACATCAGTGGCTTGTTCGAGAGAGGCCTTGTCGGAGGTCTCGGGCTCAATGACAGCGCTGATGGGACCAGGCTTAGGGCAGGGTTGAGTAGCCATGTTGGTGGGGACTTCAATGTAGACGGGCTTGTGTTGCAAGATAGCTTGACGGAGAGCGTGGTCAATCAAGCGAGGAGCCTCATGAGCACGACGGAGGGCAACAGCGGCGACAGTGAGGTTCTTGGCAATGTCCATTTGGTAGTCAAAGTTGTGAGTACCAATGGTGTGGTGCAAGATGTGGGAGGAGTTGATATCATTAGTGTTGGGGGCACCGCTGATCAAAATGACAGGGAGGTTCTCAGCATAAGCACCACCAATACCGTCGAAAGCGGTCAAGGCACCGACGCTGTAGGTGACAACAGCAGCGGAGATACCGTGAGCACGAGCATAACCCTCAGCAGCGAAAGCGCAGTTCAATTCGTTGCAGCAGCCAATTTCGGACAACTTGGGGTGGTACTCGAGGTAGTCCAAGAGCTTAAGGTTGTAGTCACCGGGGACAACAAAGTGGTTGATGATACCAATTTGGCTCAATCTTTCGGCAAGATAGTCACCAACAGTAAATTGAGATTCCTTGGTCATGTTGAATAGAAATGTGTTTGATGATTGAAAATGATGGGTCTCAGCAGGTATTTATAGGACTCGAGGCTTTCCCGGAATTTTCCGGCGCGAAGTGAAAATCGTTCGGCATTGCTACTTTATCCCGATAATTTGTTGTCTTGCTTAGCTATCATTGTCACTTCTTAAGGGGGTTTGTGGAACGTATCCAGAAGCAGCCAATCGGCGGCCAGGACAGGTATCCGGGGCACGGAGGTAGAAGTTTTCGCGAAGTGTTGTTACCTGAGTAAGAGAAGGAAAGAGGCTAGTAGAAGGAGATTGAGAAAGAAAAGAAGAAAAATTACAGTATAAAAAGAATTTTCTAAAAAAAAGATTTGTGTATATTCATTTTTTAGCCAAATTTTCAAGTTTTCTAAGGTATGTTACCAGAACCAAAAGCGACGGTGAGGATGACTGACTTCCTATTGGTCGATATTGACAAATCAATTGAAGGGTGGGCACCAATAGGTGGCTGAAGTTGCTTAGAACAAATGTCATTGGCAGCTAAATTATCTAGAGTTTGATCTAGACCGTACCAGATTTGTGCAAGGACGTTCGATGCACACGCGACACTAAGCGTGCATTTCGTTCTCGTCGGGGCAGAGAGGAGACGACCCGGTGTGGTTAGGAGGAGAAGCTTTGCGAGAATAGCCACCGTAGGCACGCAGTGGCAGACGATGGCAGTCGATGGTGGTTTTACTACAAGAACAGTTCCAAGTATAATTACAGTTCAACAACAATATAGATAGAAATGAAAATAGAAATGAAAATTACTATAATAAATACAACTATCAATTATAGACGACTTGAATCGCTAGTCTTGAAATTCTCTGCTTTGCTGGGTCTTGTTGTTTTTCTGGTATCTTCTGTGGGGACTGACCTTTTTCTTTTTTTTCTTGGAAAGACAGAGGAGAGGTCGTCGATGGTATTTTGCGCAGCTTTTTGAGTGGTGTTGGACTATGCTAGATGGAATACAGAAAAGGTGCGTGGGTTTGCAAAAAGCAAAATATAAACAAAGCTCCAAAAAAAATAAATAAAGAAATTCAAAATAAATAAACATAAACATAAACATAAACATAAATATGGAATAAACCCAAATTCACAAACAAGTGTCGAAATCTTTCCCAAAAAAAACCTTTTTTTCTTTCTTTTCTTTTTTTTATTTTTTTTTTTACAAAATCAATTCTTGAATGGAAGATTCAAATGACTGTACCAAGAGCATCCATTCTATACGCGTCGACATCTTCAACGCGTCTGTCCAAAAACATACATCAAACAAGAATCAACAATCAACGAGAAATCCATCCTCTCTTTCACCCTCCATCGCGTCCTGATCAATCCTGTTTTGATCACATAAAGCACACCGCCGTATTCGAATCCATACCTGTTATGGCGAAAGACTTCCCAACCATTGACTCATCTATTGTCAATCCCACTTACCATTGAATCCTCGTTTACCTTTCTACCGTTTGATCGCTGATAACCCTGTTACTGTTACGGCTTATCATTGCCTTCTTTAGGCAGTATTTACAGTTTCGAACTAGACAACATTGTATCTTTTTGTTACTCGTAGGGTTTCTCTTAGGAAATGACATTTGAGAATTATTTTTGTTTTAAACAAGTATGGAATGCTTTTGTTTTTCTTTTCTTTTCTTTTTAAATAAGGATGAAATATACGGTGGAATGCTTGTTGGAAGAAATGGGTTTTATCGAAATTCTCAATATTTACATCTTATCGTCTTTTTGTTGTTCTCTTGCTGTCACCTCTTGTTGTTTGCCGGAAAATCTAGATTCGTATGCAATTGGTTCTTCAATCGACAAAACGCTTCTTATTCCTTCGATAAAAAACAACCTAAAGCTTATACTTATCGTTAGATAAAGCGAAAGATTCTCGATAAAGTTACACGAGAATTGCTAATGTTAGCAATGAATGATCCAATTGCGACATAGTTCAGTTCCTGTTATAAATTACGCCTAAGCCGCCTTTTTGTCTTTCTTCCTTTGTATATACATCCTTTGTTGAAAATTAATAGTCCATTGAAAAAGGATTCTTTCATTGTTTTCCTTTTTTGGTTCTCTCTCTCTATTTTTTTCATCAATTTCTTTCTTTTTCCTTTTATTGTTGTGTTTTTTTTTTGTTTCTGCTTGTTGATTCAGCTGAATAAGGATTGTCATACTATCGACGTTGTTCGTTTCGAAAAAGTCCATCGTTTCTTGAATTCATCGTTCACGTAAAGCGTAAAGCACAAAGGTTTTATTTGCCTAAATCGCCTTTCCTTTCTCAATCTCATTCTCATTCTCATTTACTCTTATTTTTATTCTTATTATTATTTTTTTTTTTTTTTTTTTTTTTTTTTGAACCCTGATGATCAATTGTGTCTTCATTTATTAATTCATCTTTAAAATGCCCAGAGGATTTAATCAACATCAACATGATCTTTCAAAAGAGTCCAACTCATCTTCCGAAACTCCTAACCAGCCATCGTGGTTTTCCAACAGCCCTTTCGTTGCTTCATCCACAGTAGAACGTGTCGGTCACCCTGCACAAGACAGTGACAGTGATGTGGAGGAGGCCAGCTTGAATAGCGACCAAGATAAGAGTAAAAATGTCCATGAACAAATCAAGGGCGGAGGTTCCATTCATTCAACGAACCATCCTAGCGGACGGATATCCCCTGATGATACCAGCAAACTTGGTAAAACGTCTAAATCCAAGTCCAACTTCTTTGTAAGGTTCCTTACCTCATCCTCATCTTCCTTTGATTCCACTCAAGCTAACTGTTATTACGATGGAAACGGTGAAATCGAAGATTCTATTTACTCTGAAGTAAGGGCTTCCGTTCCTCCTACCGACGATTACTCGAAACCCGTGAACACCTGGAGAACCTGGGTGCTTACCACCATTTTTGTCATCGTCTTTGCCGCCGTCAACCAGTTTTTCAGTCTGCGTTACCCTTCTCTTAGCATCAGCTTTATTGTTGCCCAAATTTTATTGTTTCCTCTTGGCAAACTCTTAAATTTGCTCCCGAATTGGAAAATCGGTTACCGTAGTTTCTCCTTTTATCTCAACCCTGGCCCCTTTAATACAAAAGAACACGCTACCATTACCATTGCCGTCTCTTTGACTTCTTCCACCGCTTATGCGACAAACATTTTATCCGCACAGACGAGCTTCTACAATCAAGACCTCTCTTGGGGCTACAAAATCCTTGTTGTGTTGACTTCTCAGATGCTTGGTTACGGCTTTGCTGGCCTCACCAGGCGCTGGATTGTTTACCCCGCTAGCATGGTTTGGCCGCAGACGTTGGTTAGCGCTGTCCTATTTCGAACTCTTCATGGCGATGCCGGTAACGAAATTGGTGAAGCAGAAGGTGGAAACACAACTGCTAATGGTTGGTCAATCTCTCGTTATCGTTTTTTTGCTTACGTTTTCATCGGTGCTTTTGTTTTCTATTGGTTCCCTGGCTTTATTTTTACAGCTTTGTCCTACTTTACTTTCTTATGTTGGATCTGGCCTAAAAATCGCGTAGTGAACCAGCTCTTTGGATACAATTCAGGTCTCGGTATCGTTCCTGTCACTTTTGATTGGCAACAAGTTGTCTATAATTCTAATCCCTTGGCTTCTCCTTGGTGGGTCATTAGTAACACATTCGGATCTGTCGTTCTTATCTTCTGGATTGTCGTCCCTATTTTGTACTACAAGAGTGTCTGGTTTTCCAATTACTTGCCCATGCTTTCTGCCTCTACTTATGATAACACTGGTAAAACCTTCAATGCTTCACGAGTTTTGAACTCTGATTTGTCATTTGACCAAACAAAGTACGAGTCCTATTCTCCTTTGTATATGCCCATGTCTTATAGTATGTCTACTGCATTGAACTTTGCTGCTGTCACTTCCATCTTTACCCATTGTATATTGTACAACGGCAAGGATATTTGGCAACGCCTTCGTGATGAACGTGGAAAATTTGAGTGTGTCCATCGAAAACTAATGCGCAATTATCAAGAAGCTCCCCAGTGGTGGTATTTGGCTTTATTTATAGTAACATTCGGTTTATCTATATTTACGATTCAATATTACGATACACAATGTCCGGTATGGGCTTTTATTGTTGCGATGCTTATATTTATTGTTAATTTCATTCCTCAAGGTATCCTTGAGGGTATCACGAATCAGCATGTTGGTCTCAACATCATCACCGAGCTAGTTGGAGGTTATATGTTACCGGGAAGACCTGTAGCAAACTTGATGATTAAGCTTTACGGCTTTATTCCCATGAGACAGGGACTAGAGTTTTCAAGAGATTTGAAACTGGCTCAATACATGAAGGTTCCACCTCGTATATTGTTTTACGTTCAAATTTTCGCTACTGTCCTTGGTGGTGTTACACAGGTGGCTGTTCAAGAATGGATGCGTTTTCACATTAAAGACATTTGTACTCACGAGCAGAGTGATGGCTTCACGTGCCCCAATGGACGTTCCATCTATAATGCTTCACTGATTTGGGGAGCTATTGGACCAGCGAAACTATTTTCCAAGGGAAAACCTTATTATCCTTTACTTTACTTTTTCTTAATCGGTGCAGTCGCTCCATTTTTTACATATGTGCTTTACAAAAAGTTTCCAAAATCCTGGTATGGGAAACTCAATGCCCCAGTGTTCTTCACTGGGCCAGGAAACATTCCTCCTGCTACGGGTATCAATTACTCTTCTTGGGCTATTGTAGGATTCATTTTTAACTTTGTGATCCGCAAACGAGCTGTACATTGGTGGACAAAGTACAATTACGTGTTAGCGTCGGCGCTTGATGCAGGTGTAGCAGTTGCTGGCGTTGTTATTTTCCTTTGTGTGTCCTATCCTGGAGGAAGCTTGAATTGGTGGGGAAATTCTGTATACAAGAATACTTATGACTGGAAGAGTATGCCTTACCATTCCATGGGTCCAAACGAAACATTTGGTTATAGCAATTGGAGTTGAGCTTCCTATCTTCTTTTCAAGCATTAAGGAATCATTAATGAGACGCACAACTGGTGTATATGTGTGTCGGTGTGTAATTAATACAAATTATGTGAACATTTATATTGTACAATACAAGCTTTAGCTAACAACTTTACGTGTCTTAACAAGCATAATCAAAATTTTGTTAGATGCCAGTTCAAAATAGATTATTTGATTTTGTTTTGCTTACAAATTGCTTTACAACAAGCGCTCAAAAAAGTAGCAACATATTGAATTATACATATCGAACATTGTAAACTGGTAGGAAGAAATGAAATCGTGTTTTACAAAGTTGTTTTGTTATTTAAATCAAAATGAAAAATGACCTTTACAAAAGAAAAGTGTGAAAAAACAAACTACAAACGGATGAACTGCAGCTTTTACACTCAGCCATCGATACGATAAATAAGCATTCGACGTAAATGTATTTGATGGACTAAACAACCTATTACGATGTTATCAAAACACACAACACTGCTTAATGAAGTATTCACTTTAGTTATCAATGTTGAATACGTCACACATCGAGTTCGCCAATAAACGCAAAAACACAAGGCAAATTCTTGCTAAGGAAGAAACAATTTCATGCATGAATCATGAAAATCATAAAACGTTGAAATTTCAAAGGTTTCTCATCGATTCGTATGAATTGCTCATTTCTTTGCTTTCTTTGCTTCAGCTTAGTAAAGACAGAGAGTATATATAGCAAAGAATGTACCGTGTAAAATGAACGATACAGACATTCATTCGTTCATTTTTTTGAAGACAATTTTATAATCATGAGTTCAACAACCGTCCTTGAAGCATTCCCAAAGCTAACGCTTGAACAACAACAAGCGCCAGAGTCGAACAACAAAAACCAGGAATTTTCATTTTCCAAAAGTGTCTTTAACGGTCATTCTACACGGGTACCTGATGACGAGAAGCTTGTTTTAAAAGAGAACGATGGTACTTTGAACAAGTTCTCTCTTCCTAAAGACTATGCATACGCAGATTTGCTTCCCTCATTCCCAGATACCAAGGACCAACCTCTTGATAAAGTCGACTATCAAGATCGTGGACTCCATGCTGATCCCAGTTTTTCCAATCTCTTCCGAGATGTCACAAAGATTGAGCATCTTGGAAGAGACCTAGGAACTGTCTTGCACGGAGTTCAGTTGAGTCAACTGACCGATGTACAGAAGGATGAGTTGGCCAGACTGATGGCAGAACGAGGCGTTGTTTACTTCCCCGATCAAAAACAAACCATTGAGGAATTTGAGTCATTGGGTTTGTACTATGGTACACCTCATATTCATGGTGCCAATGCGATCCCAAGAAATAATCGCTGGAAAAACTTTCATGTTGTTTACACAGACGACAAGAATCAATCGGATACCGTGCAAAACGTCCCTCAAATTAGACAAATCCACACAGATGTCAGTTTTGAAGAACAACCCACAGCACAAACATTCTTCAAAGCTCTGAAAGTTCCCAGCCAAGGTGGCGATACCGTATTTTATTCAGGATACGCTGCTTATGAGGCGCTTTCCGAACCCTTAAAGAAATACTTGGAAGGTTTAACATTGGTACATTCTGGTGTCGAGCAAGCAGAGATGAGACGTAAAGCAGGATATGCCACTCGCCGAGAGGGAATCCTGAACGCTCATCCAATTATCCGTACCCATCCAGTTACAGGATGGAAGTCTTTATACGTTAGTCCTACATTCAGTCGGTACATTCCTGAGGTTCCTAGAGCAGAGTCCGATGCAATCTTGAACTTTTTGTACCAACATGTAGCAACTTTATCTGCTTCTTCAGTCAAAATTAAATGGGCTGAGAACGGTGTAGTTGCATGGGACAATCGTGTTGTCGTTCACCGTGCAACCTACGATCATTACCCCCAAAGCCGTCATTTCATTCGTATTGCCGCCCGTGGTGAGAAACCCTTTTTGGACAAGAACAGCCGTCAGCGCAAAGACGTGCTTTCAGAATCTAACTAACGCTTCGCACTTTTAATGATAATGAGAATAATATCTAGGGTTATATTTTGTCTCTGAGAGCGACCTTCATTCGTATCATCCGTAATGTCATTTAAGCAATAGCATTTCTAATTTCTTTTTGTTTCAGTTGTAACAATATACAAAATGCTTAAAATTGTCAAAAATCATTCGTTTTCTGATATTAAGATAGATCACCGCGGACTAGGCCCGACACTGCCGCGGACTACTCCAGATAGTATCGTTTTAACATATATAATATTATACAAAAGCGTAAATGGTTATGTATACATAGAATTTGCTGGCAGAAAAATTACAAGTAAATTCTACTTGTACTCCTCGACAACGACGCCGGTCGGGCATACACAGGTTTTTTTTCGAATTAATAAGACATACCCAAGTTGATATCCCTAAATTATTGGAATGGACAAAAAGTAGGCAATTCATTACAACAATCAACTGAAGTTTGAGTCAACTGAAAAATAATAAACAAATAGTGATACCATCTCGGTTTGAAATGTCAGAAACGGAGATGCATGAGCAAGAAAGAACTTTTGAAAGTTCTTCGAGCAGTGAAAAAGAAAACGCAAATGTATCTTTCCAAGAAAAGCCGCAATACCCTACCGAATACCCCGATGAAATCTTCTTGGTAGACTTTGACATGGATGACCCTGAACGACCTATAAACTGGCCTACCGGGAAAAAGCTAATACATACAGCTCTATACGGAATGACAACGTTTGCTGCTCAATTCAACAGTACAACCATGTCACCTACTGCTGGTCATTTAACCAATGTATATCCCATCGGTCAAGAAGTGGCGACACTGGCTACTTCGCTTTATGTTTTAGGAATCGCTTTTGGTCCTATGATTTTTGCTCCTTTTTCGGAAATGAATGGGAGAAAAGTGGGTGTCTTTTTTCCTTTCTTTATATCCATGCTGCTTACAGCAGGGACTGCCAGTGCTGATAATGTGGCAGCCATCATGTGTACTCGGTTCTTTTCCGGGTTGTTTGCTGGTGCTCCAATTGTTTCTTCAGGCGGTGTAATGGCCGATCTTTGGCATCCAGCGCAGAGGGCCACTGCTTTGATTTTTTATGCTTTCTTTGTCGTTTGTGGTGCTGATTTCGGTCCTATTATCAGCAGCTTACTTTCAAAGGGTTCGGACACGGCTTGGCGATGGCCGTTATGGTTTATGGTGATTGTTCAATCTGCAATCCTACTGATAAATATGATAGTGATTGATGAGACATATGCACCTGTAATTTTAGCCAGGAAAGCTCGAAATTTACGACTTTCTACAAATAATTGGGGTTTACATGCCGCTCACGAGATGTACAAACTGGATGCAAAAGAGTTTGTTACCTTCCATCTTTTACGTCCTTTCGCAATGTTGGCAACGCCAATTGTCTTTTTTATTGCTTTGTTCGCCAGTTATGTATATGGTATTCTCTATATAATCTTGACCACTATTCCTTATACCTTTAATATGTCGAGAAATTGGAAAGGGACAGTCAGTACCCTTCCCATGATTGCATTCTTTTTGGGCGTCCTCATTGGGGGCGTTTTTAATATTCTATATAATCGAAGGTATGCTAGATTGCTTCAAGAAAATGGTGGACAACCTCTTCCTGAGCAAAGATTACCGATTATGATGATGTCAGGTTGGCTTATGCCAGCTGGTATTTTTGTCTTTGCTTGGACTTCATACGAAAGTATTCATTGGATAGTACCATTTATAGGTATAGCCATGATGGGTATTGGGTTCTTTATCATTTTCCAAGGATGTCTGAACTATCTTGTCGATACTTTTACAAAGTTCGCTGCGTCAGCTATTGCCGCTAATACATTTACGAGATCAATTTGTGGTGGTAGTTTTCCACTATTCTCTCGTATAATGTTTGAGAAGCTGGGTGTTCACTGGGGTGGAACTTTAGTAGGATTTATTGCTCTCGGAATGATTCCAATTCCTTTTGTATTTTATTTTTTTGGTAAAAGCTTACGTGGAAGAAACCCATATATCAACCTTGTGTCTTAGACTTTTGTCTTCTTCTGCGATGATTTCCAAGGTATCTATATTTAAATTATTTTCTTTTTTTTTTTTCATTTATAGAGTTTAAATTTCCGGCTATGAAAGGCAAGGACACAGCCTAACAATATTCTACATAACTAATTGTCGGTGCGGAGCATAATTAATTTGGGAATACTGCGTATATTTAAAACTATTTAAGAAATGTATTTCAATTTTTATTTTATCATGTTTGTGCAATCAAATAGTTTACCAAAAAGTATCTAAATTTTCGAAAACAAAAAGGACCAAGAAGCTCTATACATTGCTTGGTCTTTAGCAAATGGTTTTATACTCCCAACACATCGTCGTTTTCATCCTCAGACTGAAAGCCCAGTGTTTTCGTCTTCCTCATCCTACATGAATACTGTTATTACATTTATCTAGTATTATATTGTATTGGCGTTGAAATGCGTAAATGCTTGGAACACACCGTGGAGATAAAAAACAATAATGACACCTATCGATCATTTCGTAGTCTATATTGGAGCTTTGATAAAATGATGTTCAACATTACATATATACCGCGAATCGTGTTTACTATTGACCTTTCCCTGTTAACAATCAACAAAAACGAATATACGGAGAGTTATTGTTGAAGAAATTTCATCAATTGTGAAAAATGATCATCCCTACTAAAAGTATGCTGCTTTTTATATTTTTACAGTGCGCGGCTATATCTGCAAAAAGAATTGAAGATGTGGAGATGCTACCACAAGTTGAGCAACATTTGCAACAGCCAAACATTGCGTTTGAAGAATCGCCTGTTCCTAACGATGAGCGTGCTGAACGTTGGAACTTTGACACACAATTCTCCAACATGTTCGGCTTTGCGCACTTGCCGCAAACAAAATGCTTGACTGATTGGTCTGTTGACTACGACATTGCTATTGTGGGTGTACCATTCGATACTGCAGTGTCTTATCGTCCAGGAGCAAGGTTTGGTCCTCGAGCTATTCGGACGGCTTCTTCTCGACAAACAAGTCTTCGAAGCTTTAATCCTTCTTTAAATATCAATCCCTACAAAACAAACACGAAAATCATTGATTGCGGCGACATTCCCATTACACCTTTCGATAACAAGTTGGCACTAAAGCAAATGACAGAAGGCTATATTGACCTCTTATCTCATTCGATATCCACTCCCCCAGACTCGCAAAACACACGGACTTCAGCTTTGGCAAAGGATGGAAAGTTTCATCCTCGTTTAGTTTCGCTTGGCGGCGATCATTCAATTGCTTTATCATCGCTAAGAGCTCTTGGGAAATTATATCAGAATGTCAGTGTTATCCATTTTGATTCTCATCTTGATACATGGAATCCTTCCACGTACCATTCGCATTGGACGTCCGAGCAATCAGAATTCACTCACGGGACCATGTTTTGGCTTGCCAGCCAGGAAGGCCTTATCAAAAATGGTAGCTCTATTCATGCGGGTCTTCGTACCAGGTTAAGCGGAACTGATTATTTTGATTACGAAGAAGACAAACGAGTTGGCTTTATGTTCATTGAGGCCAGTGAAATAGACGAAATTGGAGTCAAGGGTATAGTGGAGAGGATTAAGAAGACAGTCGGGGATAATCTTGTATATCTTAGTATTGATATCGACGTGCTTGATCCCGGCTTGGCACCAGGAACAGGAACGCCTGAAACGGGTGGATGGACTAGCCGTGAAATGAAGAGTATCCTTCGAGGTTTAGATGGGCACCTGAATATAGTAGGTGCGGATATTGTAGAAGTATCGCCGCCTTATGATGATCAAGCAGAAAGCACCGCTCTTGCAGCCGCCGATTTTATCTTTGAAATTGTTTCCATTATGGCAAAGAATCCCCTTTATGACATGGCAAGCAAGGAAAGGGTATAAAGCTCATATATGAAATAGAAAGGCCTGCCCTCGTGTTTTTAGTTTGTATTTGTTATTAATGTAAACGTATCCTATATATGAATGATGACGCTGAAATGAATCTATTTAAAAAAAAAAATAAAAAAAGAGAGAAAGCAAGGCTGTGGTCCCTAAGAAATACATTTATATCTGCATTGGCATTGATATTTTTAATATTCGCTCTACTGTACGGCTGCTAATTGAAAAATATTATTTACCAAGTCGGCAATAAAGACTATTAGCTTAGAAATAATCTAAATACTTATCATAAAAATCAAGATTGGTGTCAAGTAGTGGTAGTATCAATGTAAAATGTATGATGCTGGTGCTAATGCATGCGCCATTTGCCAACCAACAAATATAGGTATGTCTTAACAAACTTTGAGGATCGTGTAGTATAATCTAAGATGGCTAATTTCGTAAAATCATAGGCAAAAACGTCAACCAAAAATTCCAAACTTTTTTTAATAAGTAGCATATTAAATCATGGTGAACGGTAAACTGTCGTAAGGAATTTAAAGCGGATAATCGTAAGAAGATTCTCTGCGGCCAAGGAAGGCAAGGATGGCAGTCGTTATAGGCACATCACCTTCCGTCATATCAATGACTAGATGTTGGGATTCTGCATTGGAAGCAAAGCCCAGGATAGCACGGGCGACTGTTTCTCTAGAGATGGACTGCTTAATGGATATGTTACCAAGAGCAATCAGTCCGGAACTTGGGTCGTCTGTGAGAAAAGAAGGACGCAAAATTGTCCAATCGATGTCTTCAGTGCGTCTAATCAATTCTTGGTCGGCAAGGAATTTGTAGTGGTAGTAAGTAGGAAGGGCTTTGTGAACTTCTTCACTCATCTTCCTGTCGGCATTTGTATAATGAATGGGAGGAGGTTGACTCATATCACGGTTGTCAATCGCAGACACCATAATCAAACGGCGTAGACCAGCTAATTTCATAGCATCATAAACCTTGACAGCACCTTCGTAGTCCACAGCTTTAGTTCTTTCGGGACCTCCTTTCCCACCTGCACCAGCAGAGAATACGACTATATCAGTTTGTGTTTCTTTAAGCAGTCCAGCAATCTCATCCGTCGTTGCCTCTTCCAAAGAAAGTATTCTAGGTCGGCCACCCCATTCTTCTACATCTTCTTTATGGGAAGCATTGCGGATCACATTGTAAACTACATGTTTGGATTCTCTTGCAATTTTTGTGAAAAGTAAGGCTACTTTTCCATGACCTCCAAACACCGTAAATACTGTCATAGTAAGAGATTATATTTCGTTTTCTTGAATTCTGATACCTACCGTACGATATCCAATCGACAACAGTTTTATAAATCAATGTGGTAGATTCTTGAGCGTTTATACCAAGAATTATACTACAAGGACGGGCGTGGGAGAACAATCTGAAGGGTTTTGATTACTCATCTACGTAAAGTAAGATGACCTTGACGCATTCCCTTTCTTCCTACTGTTCCATGCGCTACGCAATATCGTATAACAAAAGCAAGAATAAACTAATTCAGAAAAGTTTTGTAGGTAAGTAAGTATTCTATGTGTACAATAAGTACAATAAAAGAAACCCTGATAAAGCCTCAAGTGAAGCTAGAAATAAAAAAATCAAGACGAAAGGATTCGAGAAAACGCTGAACTCATACATGCGTTCGGTATTGGAAGAAAACCCATGTTCTTTTGTAGGTACAATTTACATCAAGTTTTAAATCCGCTATCATTTTAAAGAAGTCTCGAAAGGAGCGTTCAAAAAGGACGTAGTCTTTCTTACCTTTTCCATGCATATTGTTTTTCTTTGGGTCTACGTAATACAGTCATTTTTCTTTCAAATCGGTTACAATATAAGCTCAAAGAAAAGTTTTTATACCGACTCGCTTCTGTTTTAACCGATGTGTATTAATTCGTTAGATCAATGGATTTGCAGTGGATCTACTTGATCTTCTCATATACAAGATGTTGCTTCAACAGCACACAATATGTTGGAAGAAATAGCTAATAGTACAGTTATCGGTTCCCAAATTTCGAAATCGCTGATGAAAGGTTAGATATTAACAATATGAGTGTTCAGAATGAATGTAAGTGCGGAGTTGGGTGTGTTATCTGTCTAGGTTTCTTTGAATATATAGCTTGGTCACTTCTTTTTAGAAACCAGGAAAAAGAAGGGTACTAATAAAAAATGGGAATTATAAGTGAGAACGTTTCTGAAACAGGGAAAAACAATCGCCGTTCTTCGTCGTTCGACAGTAGCGATACACATTCTCCTTCACCATCAGAAATATCTGAACCGAGAAAAGAGAAAGACCAAGTCAGCGTAGTAAAGGGCTTCTCTACTTTTGATGAACAAGAAAAGAGTATAAATCTTGATAAGGCGGGCATCGATGAAGCTTTGGCTATAATTCAGGATGATGATGACTTTGAATATAGTGAAGCTGAAGATGCAAGAGTTAGACGAAAGATTGATATGTTTGTACTACCAGTGATGTGTTTTACATACGGTGTTCAATATCTCGACAAAACAGCAATCTCGTATGCAGCTGTATATGGAATGAAAGAAGCGGTTCATATGAGTGGGAGTGCTTATAGCTGGCTCTCTACAATGTTTTATCTTGGGTACATGATTGCTCAATATCCAGCTGGATATCTTTTACAAAGGTAACCTATCCATTACTTTTTGTTTATTGCTTCCTTTCTGTGGTCTGCGTGCGTTTTGTTGATGGCGGCTTGTACGAACCAACACGGACTACTTGCGTTACGTTTCCTTTCGGGAATTTTTGAAGGTTGCGTGAATCCGGCATTTGTGGCCCTTACCTCCATGTGGTATAAGCGGGAAGAACAACCAATTCGAACTGTTGCCTGGTATGCGTTTAATGGCGTCTCCACTATGGTGGGTGCGCTTTTGGGATACGGAACTGGTCATATCAAAGGAAGCTTGCCCAACTGGAAATACCCCTTTCTAGTTATAGGAGCAATTTCAAATATATGGTCTTTTGTCTACATGATTTTTCCAAAGAACCCAGTACGTGCAAAGTTCCTAAATACCAGAGAAAAGCGGATTGCCATTGAACGAGTACGGAAGAATCGCACAGGAATGGAAACAAAAAAATTCAAGTTTTCACAAGCATTGGAAGCATTTAAGGACCCTCAAGTAATTTTGATAGTCTTTTACAATGGAATGTGCCAAGTTACAAACGCAATGTCTGTTTTTAGTGGCTTAATTATTAAAGGGATGGGTTACTCTGGAATCAATACTGTGTTACTGACACTGCCTTCGGGCGCGGTTGCCGTTGGTAGTATGATTTTTACAGGAATATTTGCACATGTTTTCAAGAAAGGAAGAATCTTTCTATGCATGTTTGTTAGCAGTTTTACAATCGTGGGTGCTCTTATGATTTGGAAGGTACCTGATTCTAATCCATGGGCCCGAGTAGTGGGTGTTTGGTTTTTTTCTCCTATCGCCTCAGGAAACGCATTGATTCTGTCATTATTGAGTTCCAATATATCCGGATATTCAAAGAAAGTAACAGCAAATGCAACTATGTTTTTATTTTATTCTGTTGGGAACATAGTCTCGCCACAACTTTTTAAACCGAACCAAGTTCCTGAATATATCGAAGGAATTCAAGCATCGCTTGTAGCAACCTGCTTATTTGAAGGTATTTTGATTTTGCTTGCAGTATACTATATGTATGAAAATCATCGCAGAGACAGATTTCTGAAAGATCACCCAGAATTGAACTATACCGAAAAAAACGAAGAGTTCCTTGACAAAACGGATCGAGAGCAGATCAAGTTTCGATACATTTGGTAATCACTAGTCTTTCTTTCTTTTTTTTTTTTCTTTCCTTTTGATAATTCCTGTTTTACTATGAGCTTAAATATAAGGACTTGATGGCTAAATAAAGAAATGTAATTTTTTACTGGAAGTAAGCAAGAATAATTATAAGCGAAAAATTATTTCTATACTGTCATAACTGTAATACGATATTACTAATAGCGCGATACGATAATAGCATTGTATTATCAAGTAACTCATTAGAATGGGAAAAAATCCCAGTTTGTGACAATTTTCAATTGTAAAAGTCTAGAATTTAGATTATTAATACTAATCCTAGAATACTATATATACCTCTAGTTCTCAGTCTACATATTCAGATTGGAAGGTTTGACTGATCTAGCTATATACATTGCTCATACACTTTGTTTAGTGAATCAGATCCCTGGAGGTAGAACCAACGCATCCAATCCCACTTACAGTTTATAAATTTATACACTAGTTTTACACTGATTTGTTTATATCATAAAGAGTGAGAGTCCATCTGTGATAGTTTCAAGACTTTGGTAACATTGTACTCGGGTCATGGCGTTACGAATTCGTTAAAATAACGAAACGTAACTAATTTATTAAATCATAAGCGACTAGATACCTGTTTTCGTTAGATTGTAAGTTCTTGATAGTAAACCAGGTTCATAGTCATTTTATAGTGGCACCGGCTGCCAGCATGGAGTTGCGCTTTTCGATTTGGCTTAAATTAATATGCAAGAATAACCGTTCGACCGTTCGAGATAGGAGATTTTTTGTAAAAACATTATGGATATGGCTTTGTACAAACAATCTGGCTACACTGATACATATTCGTGAGATTTTCACTATAAAAGGTATAACACAAGGTCACAGCAGATACATGTACAATTAGATGAATATTCTGAGCAAGCGCAGATCTAATACCAAAACTGCTTTGGAAGGAAAATAATGATGTTGATTTCATCAACTACAACTATAGACTTACCACCCTGTATGCCATACAGGCACATTTCGCAATTACTGAAATTTATAAAATCACTGAGAAAAAAATAATTATAAAAATCAATTACACTTCTCTTTTCTAAACGGTCATCTCTTAAAGCGTGTTGCGGAAAGCTAGACTAAAGAAAGTGGGCGTTTCTTTTCTTCAGCTTCGGGGTCGTAATGCAATTCCTTGCCATAATTAGAAAATGTGTTATACCCATTGTTATGATTGGCATAAAATAAAGAACGAACATAAGGAGTAAGTTCGTGTCCTTCCTTCAATCTCTCAACCAAATCCGGATTAGAAGTAAAGAATCTTGAAAACCCAATCATAGTACGGTCGTCGCCATTAACATCAGACTTCAATAAACTGAATTCGGGATAGTCATAAGTATAGTTACCGGTTTGTAAAATAGCACCCTTCCATAAAGACTTGACAAAATCGTTGGAACCAACTACGTCAGAAATGTCGAGATCCCCAATCAAGCCAACGATATGCCTGCCACCAGTAATCCTAGGTTCTACGACAGAAAGGTAAGCAATTGGTTTACCATTGTTTGCACGCTTTTGAAGCTCATTCACCACATAACTAAAAGTCGTGATAGGATGTACTGAATCTTCATCGCCTTTCATTCCTTGGAATTTAGTCCACGGAGACAACCGGATTGCAACTTTTTCGGCGCCAATAGTTTCACTTAGAAGGTCGACAATCTCCAAGACCATCCTTGCACGCTTTTCGATAGAACCACCATAGTTGTCTGTTCTTTGGTTGCTGACAGGTTGTAGGAATTGGTCAAGCATGTATCCATGCGCACTGTGAATTTCAACATAATCGAATCCGGCGTTCATGGCATTGATAGCTGCGTTCTTGTAATCGTCATAAATAATACTATGGATTTCTTCCTCGGTTAATGCTCTAATGGGATTGCCAGCGGCTTCTGCAGCCTTTTTGGAATCTTCGCTATCATAGAGAGGAGAGGCAGAAACCAAATCCAAGCCATGTTTTTTTAAAAGTCCTGGGGATCCGACTCTACCCAAAAACCAGAGTTGACAAGCCATGTAACTTCCTTTCGCATGTACTGCATCCGTGATTTTCTTCCATCCTTGAACATGTTTATCATTCCAAATACCAGGAATATTAGGGTATAAACCAGCACGAGGTGAAATGAACGTGGCTTCTGAAATGAGCAAAGTACCAGGAGTCTGTGCTCGGTCTGAATAGTGTTGTAGCATCAAATCGCTTGGTGTATGATCATCTGTAGCACGGAATCTTGTTGTAGGAGCAAAAGCTATCCGTTGATCTATAGTATTTTTACCAACAGTAATTGGTTTAAATAAATTTGTTTTTTCCAATCCAACAGTCATTGTTTACCAAAAAAAAAAAGAGTGTAATAACCAATGTTTATAACAGATAACATGGATAATTTCCTTTATATAATGCAAAGCTCATAGCCTTGGCTTACTAATTCACTAGTTGTCACCGTAAAATTTTATGCTACCTTGTTTTGAATTATTAAGCATTGTTTTGAATTATTAAGCAGTAGGCAAAAAGAAATTCGGTGGAACTAAGGTTAAAATATAGCGAATACATAGGTTCTGACTCCAATTTGGTGTCGGCTATGAAGTATCGTAAATTCCCTGTGGAGTTTATGTGTGAAAAAAGATTCTTAATAAAAGATGTCTGATTAAAAGACTATCTAAATTGAGAAACAATCGTCTTTATGTGGATCCTTTTTCACAAAGAAAGTATAACAGTACTAACAACTTGGTTTTACATTGAATTATACCCAGATTGGCCGTTTGGTCTAGTGGTATGATACCATCTTAGGGTGATGGTGGTCCTGGGTTCGATTCCCAGAACAGCCCAACTTTTTGTTTGTGCCTGTAACTGTAACCAAACGTTGGAAGACGAGCAAAATTGTTTCGCGCTGCTTTGCTGTAGGAAGTGGATGAAAATAATTTTACTTGTGTATACAGTATGTACTTCATAATATTGCCCTTTATATTTGCCTTAACAACAGTACAATAATATCGCATCAGTGGTGTAGCGGTAACATGGATGCCTTCCAAGCATTCGCTCCGGGTTCGACTCCCGGCTGATGCAGTTGTACCGTTATTTTAGTTTTTTTTTATTTTTTTTTATTTTTATGTTCTGCATCTGTGACTTTTTTGTACATAACTGACCAACTGTTACACCGCACTTTAAAACACAGCTCAGCTCAAAAACGAATAAAAGCAGTGAGAAGTTCACTTGACAAAAACTTCGTAATGTCTGTCTTCTTCGTTTCATGATGTAACGTTGCAAAAATGGATCAAATAGTCGGCAGTGGAACAGAGGACACCAGACAGTGGACAGTGGGTTTACCAACATTAGATCCGTGAAGCAACTACCCCTTGTCTCTTTCATTTATATTCCTCATTGACAAGAGTTCTCTTTCTTTTCTCTCTTTTCTCAAGATAACAACCACATTATCTCTAGGAAACTACCTGAAGTGAATGCTCCAACTGCAGGACTAAAAAGTTGCTAGTCCTGAAATTTTCGTACTTCAATGAAATGATATAATCTGCCTTGCCGAAGAAAGGAATAATTTCAGGAATGAAAATTTTTACATTTCATCAACAACATGTGATAGACGGAGCTGTTGCTACTGTTTGAATGACAAAGGAGTAAGAATAAAAAAACGTAATTGACCTCGTGAAGAGATGAACGAAAGTGAAGTGATATCCTTAATTTGGACAAAATGAACAGCTATATATAGATCTCTCTTTTCGTTTCTCTTCAGCGATCATCGAAAAAAAAAAAACTATTCTCTCGATGCACCTTCTTACGCTCTTTTCTGCCTTTGTTTCTCTTTTAGCTGCCACCGACCAGGCAACAGCTTCTGTTTCTGTTCCGTTGAGACGAGTTGTAAAAACCCCACATTCGAATGCAACTTCCAACGCGGAACACCCAGGTTCTAATAATGATACAAAAATCAAGCGTTCCGAGATGCAAGAACCATTGGGTGGACGTCAGCACGGTATAGGATATGCTATAGAGGTTGGTTTTGGTACACCACCACAAAAGTTCAATTTGCTTCTTGATACAGGAAGTGATATTCTGTGGATTCCTAGAGTTAATTGTGATGGCAATGTTTGCAATAACAACCCAGAATTATATGACCCTGCTCAATCGTCTACTGCCTACAACACTGGTGAAACAGCTTGGATTGATTACGTATCAGGCAAAACTTCAATGGATGTCTATACTGACACTTTCCATTTTGGAGATGTTCAAATTCCTAATCAGAGATTTGGCGCTGCTACAACGGCAAACATGTACAATACTTACGACGTATACGGCACTAGTGGAATTTTGGGTATGTCACGCGACCAGTGGGATGGATTGAATTCTTTTGTTGATCTTTTCAATAAAAGCCTTATAACACCTGCAACGGTATCCTTTAATTTTGTTCAAAATCCCAACGATAGCACCTTAATCCTTGGTGAAACTCCGTCTGAGCTCAGCAACAGAGGTGTCATCTGGTATGACAATGACAATTGCTCTGATCAGAAATTTTGTGTAACGGCGAGTAGTATGTGTGTTGTAGACAAGGAAGGAAATGAAAACTGTGTTTTAGAAAATGGCCATACATACCAAGCTCTTTTGGATACCGGCGCTACAATTAATTTGGTGGATTCACAAGTTGGAGATGCTCTTAATCGTCTTTTGGGCGCTTCTGAAGATGGAACTATGCCTTGCGATGGTCCAGATATTTCATTCGTGCTCAACGGAAAGAAATTTCAGTGGTCAGTCAATGATTATGCAACAGAACAGGATGGTACTTGCTGGTCGAACTGGGACATAGACAGTAGTCTAGATGGCAAGTATCAATTTAACTTTGGTGATGCTTTCTTCACCAATGTCTTTACCTCTCTTGACTATGACAACAACAAGGTAGGACTTGGCCCTATGAATTAGATTTAGCACCCTTTTTTCTTTCTTTCTTTCTTTTTTTTTTTGAAAAATACTATTAATGAGACTCATTATAATGATATAACTTTACTCTACTCTATTCAAGGTTGGCATGACACACTGGCTGGTTTTAAAAAAGAAAGTGAAATTCAATATGTACGGCAATGAAGAATGTAAAGTTGAGTTATTTAGTTCACTTTTTGAGAAAGCAGACCAGACAAGCAGACAGTTTCGTATTATATAGTCAGTTTACAGAAGTAATTATCTATGTACATTGTTTTCTGGAATTAAGGGACTACTTAAATGAAGCATCAAATATATATAATATGTAGTATTTGCTAATTTTTTCTTCATATCTTGTGAATACATTTTATCAATTCATGAGCATTGGTAACACAGATTTGCCATTCAAATGTGCTGTCTTTAAATTGCATTTGGAGCCTTTTTATAGACTGCCTTCCTTCTGTTACGTTATTTTTTCATTTACGACGATGATTTTCAATTTGGTGTTTTGTTTGTTTGTTTACTAACGGGTGACATGTTTGTTTACATTAATATGTAAACAACTAATCTTATAAATAGAGCCATTCCGTACCAATTTTCATTCATTCACTGACAAGAACAGTTTTGTGAGCAATCGATTAGATTTATTTTTCTTGTCCAGCCTTTTGCCTCATTCTCTCAGAGGTAAACCACTTGTCATTTTTCTCAATAACCCATACATTTATTCTGAAAGAAGTTGATTAAATTTTCCAATTAGGACACATTCGCAAAATATAAAGTGTTTGCCTTCTACTCTTACAAGTAATACCTCTAATTGTTTATTATTCAAAATGATGATGCTATCCAAACTTACATATTTTGCTTTTATTGCTTATTCTATGGCAATACAATTCAACACTCCATCTCCTTTTGAAGAATGGACAACTTGTGAGGATCATACAGTTACATGGGACACTGTCGATACGGATCCGAAAATTGCTAATTTATATTTAAGTAACTACATTAGATATCCTCCTATCAACAAATTTCTTTCTAGGTTGTCTGTCTCTGATGGCAGCTATACTGCGGATACTAAGGATTGGCCTATTGATGGAGGTTATCGCATAAACATGAGAAATCCTGATAATTTTGACGAAATTTATGCTCAGTCAGAAGAATTTATTCTTAGTCCACCGAGAGAGTAAAAACTGTAGAGACCGATCGCACGAAAACCGGTGTTTTTACAGAACTTTAGTCTGGAGCTATTATATTATTTATCTCGAATAAAATCCAGCAACGTCAATAAAATTAAAAATTCAACGCGTATAGTGGTAAAAGTTTTCTTACCGACGTTCAATTGTTTTTTAATTGACATTTTGATGAATCACTTTGATTTTAAGAGGATAGAAATACTACATGAGAATATTCGTTTAAGATAAATCGTAACAATCCATTTAATGTTCACAGGGCCATTCTTATTCTTATTGAAAGTGAATCATCGTGTAGTACTACTTGCAGTGATCTTAATCGGTAGACGATAAAAAAATTCTCAACTTTTCTTTATTCGTATACATTTTTCGAAAAAGTAAATCTAAATTTCATTCGTAGAACATAGCATGACAAGATCATATTTGTTTGATCATCTTTTATAGTCCTGAAGTTAACTGTCATGGATGGACTATTTCTCGTTAAGAAAATATATAAATCAGTGGAAAAATATGGATTAGTTAAGTTTAACTGTATTTAGAATTGGATACTCTTGTACTATTTAGAGAATAGTAATTAGTTTCCAGGGATCTGATTCACTAAATAACCTATGTAGAGTGTACTTTAGCTAGATCATTCAAATATTCCAATCTGAAGATTTAGACTGAGAAGTAGAGGTATATATAGTACTCCATGTTTAGTAAGCCTATTAATAATCTCAATTCTAGACTTTTACAATTGAAAATTGTCACAAATTGGATATTTTCCCCATTTTAATGAGTTACTTGATAATACAATGGTATTATCGTATTGCAATATCAGTAATATCGTATTACAGTTATGACAGTTACTTGTATTCATAATATCCAACGCCGATGTTTTCATTGTCACATCGATGTTTTTAATTGACTGATGGATTGAGTCTATCGATAAAAGTAGTTTTAAATTTATAAATGAATAATTATTAAAAGAATTTCTATTAAGTATTTTCGAGTATAATGCACCGATTAGCTGAGTAAGAGATAATTCTTTAAGTCAGATCAGTTGAATTCTCTTAAACTGAAACTCGTATTTCCAGCTGAATATATCTTGTGATAAAGCTCTCATGTTAGTAACTTCTACGTATAGAAGCTTAGAACAAGCGGGATTTTGAATTATTGTCAAACGATACGTTGAACTCGACGATAGATATCAACTGCTATATCCAAGAATGTACTCCCTATTAGTTCAATCATTGTAAAAAGAATTAAAAGCTTTCCTTTTTATAATTTTTAATAGATTAAAAAACATAACTGTCGTAAAAACATTTGCTTGTCTTACGCGTTGAAGTTGAATCCACATAGGTTTGAGAAGAAATAGTTTGTAAGATCGTTTAAAGTAAAGAACCTATAATATTAAGCTATGTAAAATTTTTTAGCAGCAATTCAGTTTATCATAAGGGAAACGTTAATAAAAAGTCATTATGCGATATATCTATTAGTCATAAAGTTGTTCATCAAATATGTCAATCATGAGAAAATCATTATGCTTTGGCAAGATAGGTTTTATTATGTTCATAGGGATTTCCGTATCCAGCCTCAATACAAGCTTGGACAAAGCGTTCATCTTCGTCTTCTACGCAGGTTTGGCTAAGATGGGGAAGAAAGAAAAAAACCAGAATAGCAACAAAGAGTGCAATTCCACTAGCAGCATAAAAGTATGTTTGAACCTCTTTCCCCCCAAAAACGTATACACCCGTAATAGCACCGCACTTCCCAACGGCAGCAGCAAGGCCGTAATAAATACCACGAATGGGAGTAGGAGAGGTTTTTGCAGCCATTAAGCCAATGCTAGCTCCAGGACCAAATTCTCCCAGTGTTAAAAAAATTCCATAAATAACACAAAAACCAGCGATATGATGAATGAGTTGATTATAAAATCCAGACATAAAAAGGCCGATGACACCTTGCAAAATCAAGCCAGCAATTAAACACCACTTGGGTCCAATAATGTCGGCAAATATACAACCCAACCAAGAACCGGGAAGGGAAAACGAGTTAATAAGAGTATTCCATGCAAAGTTTTTTGCAATAGATGCATTTGAAGGGAGAACCCTGCTCACAATCGTACTCGAGTATAATCCAAACGCATTCGAAGATAGATCATAGGTAAACCATACGATACAAATAATTAAAAAACGCGCACCATAAAGACGAAAGACAATTAACCAAGGAATTTTGGAATAGGGAATTTTAGATTTTAAAAAAACCCCGTTTTCTTTCATTGGCAAACGAGCTATTAAAAGAATAATAGGGATAACAGCTCCCAAACCTATTGATATACGCCAAACGGCCCGGAGATGGTGATCGGTAAAAATACAAACAACAATATATGGAATAAAAGCCCCGAGAACATATCCCAAGGCAATTGCTGACCCAGTTACAAAGATAAAAGAGCCATGTCGCTTTCCGGTGTTCATTAAACTAGAATTTTCTGAAGCTGCTACCGATCCACAAGGGTACTCGGCGCCAATGCCTACACCAAGGAAGAACCTGTAAACAATTAAAGCGGAAAGCATTCCATTAATACTCCCATGATAACCGTAGGCACCAGCACAAAGAGCAGTAGATATAATGAGAAGAAGAGTGGCTGTAATCATACCATTTTTACGACCAAAAAAGTCTGAATACCAACCAAACGATAATTGTCCGACGACTGTTCCAACATATGCAATCATGCCTATATCCTGCATCGATTTGTTGTTAGTTGTCTCTTTAGGATAAAGTTTTTTTAGAATTGTCATGACTGTACCAATACAATTGGAGCAATAACCGTCGGAAATTAAAGCAACACCACAAATCACAACCTCAAAGAAATTCGTCCATTGACTAGCAGAATTTTTTGATTCTTTTTCTATGTCAGAAGAAGAATCAAAAAAATCTATTTTCTCATTTTTGAATTCCTCTTCTGAGTTTGACTTTGAATTCGTTGAATTGGATTTAGGATTGAAAGCGTGATCAGTTGAACTCGAAAATTCAAATCCAACGTTTTCACCAGAATCAGGTTTGATAACGGCAGACATAGAGTTTAGAATATCCAAAGGAAATACCAGGTAAAATGCTAGACAAACTAATTGGAAACCAGAGATAGAAACTAAAACCTCTTCAAGCAAACTTGGATAAGGGGAACAATAAACGTGTATCTATGTTAGTAAAACACAATTAGAAGTAGAAATGAAGGCGTGTATGTGTTTCCTTGTAGATTACAATTTCCGTAGCTTAGTTCAATGACTTTAAAAAGAGAATACAACTGTCAGCAACTTCAAGGTCGTTCGACTGCAGGTTTTATGTTTTAATCTTTAACTTTAGAACTGGATATTTCTAATACTGATTTAGTTTTATCTTCACTAATATATGGGTTTTGAATTATGATCAATTCACCAGCTAAGTGTTCATTGAGAAAACTTAGGATAGGAGGAATCCCTATATAGTATAATTTAATTCTTTGTTTCGGACTCTAATTTTAACCTCTTTCAACCACTATCAAAATTGATAGTGACATGAATCAGCTTATCTCAATGAAAGCGACCTTCTTTATATTTAGAGCTTTCTTGGGATACTGTAAGTCGAAAGAACGGTGGTTGACAAGGTACACTATATATCGCTACAAAATTCCTTTAAGTGTGTTATTCTTTTGCTGCTTTTTGCAATTAAGGATATGCTGAATTAAGGTTGTCACAGACGAGGTCTCATTTGTTACGAGAATAAACATTCAATGAAAACAAATATACAATTCAATAAGAGTTTCACGGAAATTCAATGATTTTATACACTAGTATTACTAGGAAGTAAATAGTAAGAACTTTCACGGCTTCTAATTCACTACGTAAGTTATACATAACAATTCATTTAGCTAGACCACGCAAATCTTTCAGTATAAAGCTTTGAGCTTTCAACCAAGGTATATATATCCTTTTGAGATTAGTAAGTCTATCAGTAATTTCTATTCTAGATTTTTGACAATATTAATCTCACAAAATGAATGTTTTCATTTTTCATAAGCTACTTGATAATACAATGCATCCTACCAATTTCCAACAACATAAAATTCCGATGATTGAATCGATCCTTGACTTTCTACCATAGAAATCTAGATAATCAATAAATAATATGGATGAAGAACCTCAAATACAGGGTGAGAATTTGTTTGCCAACGATGAATATTTATATACAAATGAATACGGTATTCCTCCTCCAAGACAGGAGAACGCTACGGAATAAAGTTGCTATTTAAATGATTTTAGGAGTGCCCTCAATGAAAAGAATTATTCTTTCCAGAGGCGTGAGTCGGAACAAAGCCTTGAACGAGTTGCGTTACGAAACCGAGAAATGAATGTTGAAAACGAAGAATATTAAAGAACTGTCATTCATTTAACCAGTAATATGCGTGCCCTTGAGCAAATACGTGCGATTGAAAGCCGCTTGAACCATTACAAAAGTGAAGAGGAATCAAACAACAGTCAACCTCCACAATGGTTTGTCAACTTTCTAAGCGATCCTAATTGCGGCTTCTTGTCCCTAAAACAGGAATTAGGCTCCCTGAAACAGCGACAGAATTTGCGATTCGATGGAATAGAACAGAAGTTAAATAAACAGGAGTCTCGCTACCAAAGACTACATAACGTTCAAATGAGATCTTTGGGGAAATCTATCGATGTTGTTCCATATTTAAATGGTGGAATGCCGGACGTTGATCTACCTCGAATCTATTCAATTGAAGATATAGAGAGTTTAACGAAGGACCAATGTATAAGGTATCTCAATGGTTATGGAATTCGATATGGGCCAAACGAGACAATAAAGCTAAAAGAGCGTATACGCGATGCCGTTGGATTACTCTCTGTTACGGATGCTGAATTTCGGTTCTCTGGGTTTCATTAATTCCTTCTTAGTTTTAATTTTAAAAATAAGGTCCGATCTGAAGAAGCTATTTGAGTTATCAAGCCATTCTTTAACTTACGGTTTTAAAAGTATTAATTCGCATCGTTATTTGCATTACTAAACGTTATTTATCCAGAGTGATAATATCCAGTGATAATACACTCCTCGGACGGCCTCTGAAATTATCACATATTTACGAGGTAGAGCATATGCTGTGGTATTGCTTAGCTTACGCAAGAAAAAAAAATATAAAAAGCCTGAAACAAGAAGAGACCAGTCGAAAATAATCATTGTAAGCTTTTACTTCTCTAATTTTAGATTCTTGAGGCAGGTGGGGTCTCACTTATTATGAGAACAAGTATCCAGCGGAAATAAGTCTGCAATTTACAACGAGTTGTGCTTGAATTGAATGCTTTCATGCGGATAGGAAGACGGGTATTAGGTTCCAGGATTCTGAGTCATAAGCAAGTTGTATAAACGGTTTTATTACAATCTGAAGTTTTGAGTTTTGAGCGAGTGTTATATATGTCTTTCAGAGACTACTTAGGATCATCATCAATCTTTAATTGTAGACGCCTTTGACACGAAGTTTCGGCTGTTTATTTTTTGTGATAAACGACACTTTTGTATTATAGAATTATGCATGTTGCAGTGAACAGAGCGTTAAAAATCGTAACGAGAGTAGTGAGCAGTCAGTGACATAATGTCACCACTGCTTTATGATCTTTAGACATGCGAAAAGTCATTACCATGAGTTTCAATTAAGCTTCATCCTTTAAGAGGAGTTTTCCTTTTAAAGGGTATTAATTTGAAGCACTAAAGATAATTTCCATTCCTTTTTTGACCGATCCGTTGACCATGGAACCAGTTCTTACCGTCTTTTTTGGTTGTTCTAGATGATTTCGTTTTGAATGCATATATCTGCATTATTTTTTGTTTTATATTGCCATTGCGAAATTGAAAACAAACACGCTCTTGTTTCAGCTTCTGATGAGTTTTTCAAACCGCTCGTTGATGAAAAGTCAGACACTGGTTATTCAGAGGGTATGTATGCCTCCTCCATGTTCAGGTAATGTTAGTTGAATTTGAAGGGATTGTCAATTTGATTTAGTATGCCTACGGCGCTTTGTCAACAAACATGGCCAATTCTATCCTATTGGAAACAATCAGTAGTAACTTACAAAGTATATTCCTTTAGCTTCAAACAAGTTTATCGATTTAAAAATAGCTGATAGATCAGCTCGCAATTCCGTTGAAGAAACTGTTAATAGTACTAGGTCGAGTTCAATGAGTAAATGATAATTAACCATGCCCTTGTTTTTCCATCTTTATCGTATACGATATTTTATGCTCTTCTTGTGTTATGTTTCAAGTTCAAGGTCTCTTTGAGTGCGCGATACCTTTGGGGACTTTCTACTGGCTGTGTAGCATCCTTTGCACTGTTTTTGTTTAGTAAGTAGCGGTTTCTTTTTATTTTGAAATTTTTAATAATCAATGGTTAGCAATGGCTCAAATGCCTAAAGACTGGTTCAGTCGACTACAAGAGTACTGGAAAGTGCGTATGTCTCAGCATTATATATATTGCCCTTTGATATTTGTTGTTTTCCAGTGTATTACTATATGAAGAGGTTCTCAGAATATGAGAATATGCTATTTTTCCGTTGCGGCTGTACTTTAGTCATCAACATAGCCTTCCTTCCTCTTTTGACGAGTATGCAGACCCAACATGTGAAATATTCCAAGTATTCTGGTGAGAACAAATACGCGTGAACAAAGTGGTATTGATTTTTTTTGGTTTTAAAAACGGCGTAAATGTCATGGGAAATGACATAAATGTTATGTGGAGCGCCATAGGGAATGCTTTGGATCGCACTTTTGGTATATACGCTTTGTAATTTTTTTTCTTTCGGAACAGTTTATTAACAGTTAGGTCTGACAAATAATAGAGAGGAAGCACCTCAGAACGAAGAAGTTGAACTTTGGCCTCTTGATGAGCAAAGCGGTGAAGTTTGATATTTAATGAACCTGGTCTACGTTTTCAAACTTCGCATATCCTTTGGACATTTCCATGCCTATTGCAGTCAATGAAGTTTAGTAGCATTTTCTTCGAAAAAATCTTGGGTAAGATTAACAAGACAGACTTTGTTTTTTTGTTCCGTTCGTCTTTCATGAATCTTTCAATTGGTCAGCGCACCATTCATTTTCTGTGTGAATAGAAGTGAGCACCACTTTTTATGATTAATAAACTTATTCTTATGAAAATTATGCCTTAACAAACTATAATTTTCATACAGTCATGTAATTGCGAAAACGAAAGTGAGTATTAACTGAGATTATTCTCGATTATTTTCATTCAGCATAGCAAGCGCTAATTTTCATTTTGAAAGATTCGAAGAATGTAGTTTAATAATTTAAGTTATCGTTTTTCTTGGGAGTCAAGTTAACGGACCATGAAAAATGCTTAAGTGGAACCGAATTAAAGATTGTAACCCAAAGCTTATCCTTCGAAGCAATCTGGATAAATAGAGAACTGTAAAGCCCTTGTCTTCTGCCCTTTCATATTTAACCATTCTCCGTTCAAGCACGAGAAAACAGATAGAACTTGGACGAATTGGATCTTAAAATGAAGGATAGAAACTCAAAAGAAGTCATAGACAATTACAGATGTCTACGGCCACACCTAGGCGAAAACACCAGTTCCCGTCCGATCACTGCAGTTAAGCGTCTGAGGGTCTCGTTAGTACTATGGTTGGAGACAACATGGGAATCCGGGATGCTGTAGGCTTCACCTTTTGTTATTTATTTTCTTTCCGATTCATACTATTACTCTATCATTGTATTATTATGAGTCGGTTCATTTGGTCCTGAAATCATTCTAGAAATGGATTGACTTGTTCTTGTACCATTTGTAATACATAAAACTAAATAAGAAACCACCATTGCCGAAAACCATAAGGAAATAGAGGCTATACTTAACGACGTCGAAGGTATTCTTGCTCTCACTGTTGTTTTGACGACACTGAATCTCAACTCCAATAATGATATTCACTTGTAAACATATATTAGAAGTCATTTAAAATCCATTAGAAAGCTGGTTGCTGTAAAATATTTGTTTTTCTTTGATCTTCGTATCCTCGTTTTAGTGTTTCAGCCCTTTAAGATTCAAAATTCATCGACCCTCTGACGATTCTTATGTCGCTTAAAAAAACCTCAATGCTGGATCAGCAGAGATGATTTCCCAAGATTAATTTGATTCATTCAAAAGTAAACTGGTTAACTTTCATAGAGCATTTTCGTCCGAATAAAAACGGTTAAAACATTTTCAAAATATGTCTGAAACTTGAAGGATGTTTTAAACGTATGGAGACACATCTAACTATAAATTAATTAACCTCAGTGAAGACATGGTTTAAGGGCGAGATCGCCTTATAGAAGACGTCAAAAGCCTACATGAAAGACAGGATCATTTCCAAATAGGAGTCAAAGAAGACTTGACTATTATCGAAGAATATTTAGATCCGCATCGTATTCCCAAAAAAGTGGCCGAATGTTTTCGTACTATTCAAAACAAGAATGACACCTCAGAGAACAGAGATATAAATATATAAGCTTTTATAGAGAAAATTGGAATTCCAATTTGTAACGGACGAGAATTTCTCTGGCGGCTTGCATGAAAAACTATTTCTGACATTAATCATCTGAACCTGGATCATTAAAAATTATTTGAAGGGGTACGGGGGTAGTTAATCCTCAGCGTTTGTGAAATGCAAACTTTTTTGGTTATTTGACTTTCATTTGCGAGTTCTTTCTTCTCATATATATGCCTTCAGGATATGGTAAATTGAAATGAAATATCAACTTGAGAAGAAATCTACAATAGCAATATTTGATTGACGAAGAGATTAAAGGGTCGTCCATTTGATAAATACTTAAGAGCAGCATGGATTTTTCCACATTCCTTATAATGACACTCGCATGAGACTTGCTAAATTTTGTTGTCTAAAAAATACATTGATGTCAGCCAATTTATTGTTGTTTGATCATTTTGGAGGCATGTCTAACAAGTGTACATTGTATATTGTAGGACTCGGTATGGAAATTTTTGCTGTTGAAGGATATTTCTCCTTTCAAATTTGTTTTACTACGGGGAATTTTCTGCGCCAGTTTTGTAGCAGGATTTTCGCCCTTTGGAAGATGTTCCACAATGGATTTTTGATGGTATGGTATTCTGTATATGTACTAAATTTTAGTAGGTTTGAAATTAACCATAGATATATTTTCTGTTTTTCCTTTTTGTCAGTAATTCAAAAACCTCATATCCTTATTCAAGCAATGAGTACGTCTGAACAGAATTAATGTGAAAAGTTTTTTTAAAAATAGTTTTTTTTTTTGCTATTCTTTGTGAATGAAGAAAAGGGAATCAATAAGTGCAGTTCTTGAACGTTTAGCGATGAAAAAGTGGAATACCATTAATTTTTATTTTTGCTTGTAAACGAAAGGTTTCAAACCCAATAAATAGTTCATCAGTTGATATTGCGAAGCATTGTGACAAATTGTGCTTTAGAATGAGCTTGCTTAGTCGAAGGTGTGGTGCAAGATGTCGGCTAACAAGGCAACACTCAGACGACCTTATGGAAGCGCGAAAAAATGAAGTAAATAAATAAGAAACGAGAAGTAAATATGAGACGTATTTTCTAAACGAAATCGCTACCAGCTTTGCTTTTTGAAGCAACACAAGTGTAAAAGTGATCCCTTTATTATTTATTTTTTTTTACGCAGAATTTCTTTATGACTAACTTAATCTGAATCGGAGTTGTTTTCTTACAGTTCAACATCTGTTTTTGGCTTTAATTTCGATAGCAGTATGTCTTTTTTTTTTATTCTTATAAAGGAAGGAAGTAAATTTTCGATATTAGCAATCCAAATAGGAAAAACTAACAATGTTTTTGCTTATACAACTGTGAATACATTTCATCAGTACGGTTTTACAACACGGGAAAAAAGTAACCAATTTCTGTACATTCTTAGTTTACGAATATCGTAGAATAGTGTATTACGGATTACCAGATTTGTCAATTTCAAGATGAAAAAAAAAAGTAAAATAAAAAAATTCAAAATTCATGTCGTTGTGATCTTCAATTATACGTTTACCGACCGAGATTTGTTGATTGACGTATTTATTTCATGAGAGGATCAAAAGTAAGATCCAAGTGATCCATATAGATAGATATACATCCAACCAGAAAGGATGATTGGAATACCGCTGCGACATTCTTTATGTCGTTTGTGTCTTATTAATGAAGAATATACTAATGGTATTTCATTTTATCTCATTCTATTCACATTCACGAGTCTCATAAATATCCATCGCCCACACTCCCCTCCCCGTTGTACCACTATACAGCGAGAACGCATCATGATCCATTGTTTCAACAATTTTCTTGTAAAATACTTCTTTTCAAAAGACTACTCAATCCTTTCATTTCTCCTTCTTCGACATAAACCTGCATATAGAACACCATGGTTTTCTTGAATCAAACAAAGTAACAAATAACATATAACAACCTCGTTTCTAAAATATTACTATCGGAGAAGATCATTCATCCATGGTAAGGGAAAGCCTGTAATGGACAAGACCGTACCGTACTCCCGGGCGGCATGCTTTGCAGGCGGGGCAACATCTAACTCCTATCTTACTTGAGAATGGAGAAGGGATTCCAAGGGAAATAGTCAAACGAGGTCATATGATCGTGAAGTCACAGAGCATGGAAGAGATGGAAAAAAAGTTTCATGGTTGATAACTAAGGAAATTGTTTTGGTATAAATATGTTGCGAATGACTTTGTATTTACTCTGTACTCGTCTACGAAAAACTTAAGTACTACAAGTTAGCATGTTGTTTTTGTTTGCGCTTGTAAGTTTGGTGCTTCCTTTTGTTTATGCAGCCCAACTCAATGAAACCGACTATGAAGGTTCTTTGAATACGTTTGTGAACGGTCTTGCAGACGAGACTTATGGGGACGAAGGTATTGTAAGCCATACGGGAATTTACGAGAGCTTGTACAAGGACGACTTGAGCCAGTTCAACTATACCATGGACTTTATGTCCGGAGACAATCATGGAAAAGTGGAGTCTCTTTTGAATTTAGCATCTAAAGCTGATGACAAGGGCTTCGTTGGAGATCTTATATATCTAGCTCATTTTGCATCTGCCGGCGGTTATAATGGGTATATGCAGTTAAATGATGAATCTAGTTTCGCTAAAGATTTGCTTGGTTTTTGCGACAACGATGCAACAATCTTTACAAAGCTTAGCCAATCTAGCTCGAATAAAAAACTGCAGGACTTCTTCCAAAGTTTGGTCTCTCCAGAATCGGATGCTTCGTCCAACAACAAATTGGGGAAGCGTTACGATGGTACCTATACCTGCAACACTAAGCATACTGCATCAAGAGACTCATGCTCTTTACTGTATGGTTATTTATCCAGGAGTACTTGGACTATTTCAGGAGGGCCTCGTGCTGCTTGCTACTCTGGTTGCTGTGTCTCTTGGAGTATAAAATCTCCCGCACAAGCAACTGAATTGGCCCCACGAGTTAAAACTTGTTTGCAAACCTGCCCAAACCCGACATTCAGCTGTATTAACCGTGACGTCGTCATTGGCAATGTATATGGAGTAGATGTTTGTGTCAGTGGAAGAACTCAATTTTGCCATTAAACTCAGGAAGAAGTCATCGTTAAAACTTTTTGGAACAATGGAAAAATTCTCGTCAGTGCTGTAATACAAGTAATTAATGGGCAACCGAGTAATTTTTCCTTTCTGTGTTCAAACCTATGCTATGAAAAATAATTCCTCTAATTCATATAGCCAAAAGTTTGACAGGTATCCATTTACTCGCTCGCAAGTCGTACGTACTCTTTTTTGCATATGCAAACGTGATCGTCCATACGCCAACTTGTTTCATTTAAAACGCGTAGACAGCTACAATTGCAGCATGCTTGACAAGCAACGATTCCATGAAAAAGCTCGTCCACCTACCACCACATAGGGAAACCTCTATATGAACACAAGAGTTGGATTCGGTGAAACCACATAGTAACCAACTTGTTTACCATTAGTGAGTTTTCGTTAATTTATATCTATTTTTATGTAGAAATTTTATTTTATTTCTTATTGTTTTTTTTTTTTTTTTTTTTTTTTTTCTTTTTGGCGACATCTTTCTGCTATGGGTAATTAATCGTGAGGTGTTTTCGTACTACTTGCACACTCACCGATTTGACCTGTTCCTTGCAAGATGGCTTTTGACTTGGATCAGACAAATCTGTTCAACCGAATTCAGGTTGGTAACATGATACTCAATCATAGAATCGTTTTTGCTCCCACAACAAGACTCCGCGCTACAGATGATCATACTCCAAGCGATTTGATGCTACAACACTATTCAGACCGAGCACAGACTCCTGGTACTTTGCTCATTTCAGAAGCCACCTTAATCTCTCTTCGTGCTGGTTTATACCCCAATATTCCCGGCATTTGGGACGACAAACAGGTCCAAGCATGGAAAAAGATTACAGACGCTGTACACGCAAAAGGAAGTTACATGGCTTGTCAACTGTGGTTTGCAGGAAGAGTTGGATCCCCAGAACTACTGAAAAAGCATGGTTTGGACTTGGTATCCCCTTCTGCTTTGTATGAAAGCGAAGATTCCAAAAAGGCTGCAGAAGCCGCAGGCAATCCCATCAGAGCATTAACAGAGAAAGAAATTCATAGCATTATTTATGAAGATTACAAGAACGCAGCCATCAATGCCATGAACGCCGGATTCGATTGTGTGGAACTTCACAGCGCTCATGGATACCTACTCGATCAATTCTTACAGCCCGCAACTAATCAAAGAAAAGATAAGTATGGCGGCTCTATTGAAAACCGTGCAAGACTCTTGTTGGAAATTTTTGACCTTTTATCTGATACTATCGGCGCCGAAAAAGTTGCAATCCGGTTGTCTCCGTGGGCTAAATTCCAAGGAATGAAAGCAGAAAAAGATACTGTGCATCCAATTACAACTTTTAGTTATGTAGTTAACGAGCTTCAAAAGCGTGCAAACAAGGGTAAACAGCTTGCTTACCTTTCTGTGGTCGAACCTAGGGTAAATAATAACGTTGATGTTAACTTAGCTGATATAGCTGGTTCAAATGACTTTATAAAAAAGTTATGGAAAGGAAATGTTTTGCAAGGTGGCAATTATACCTATGATAAACCCGAATTTAAGTCTCTAAAAGCTGATGTAGATGGTGACAACCGCACTATGGTCGCGTTTTCCAGATATTTCACGTCAAATCCCGACATAGTTAATAGATTAAAGGAAGGTTTGGAATTGTCTCCTTATGTCCGTTCTTTATTTTATGCTCCATACAATTATGGGTATAACACGTTTCCAAATTTTGGTGATGAGTTGCAGTTCGACCATGAAACTGAAAAGGAAAGACGCCCCGCTTCTTTGATTTAAATGTGTTTTTAGAGCTTTCATTAGATTATAGGAAAGGAATAATAGGTATAACAATTTTCGGTGAAGTTGGTAATCAATAATTTATTCGACTTTGTCACAGATGGACTATTTCTCGTTCAGTGGAAAAATATGGGTCAGTTATGAAAAACTGTACTTAGAATTGGATACTTTGGTACTATTTAAAGAATAGTAATGAGTTTCCTGAGATCTGATTCATTAAATAACCTAAGTGTAGTGTACTTTAAGCTGGATCAGTCAAATCTTCCAATTTGAAGATTCA
>JARFMH010000053.1:0-65678 GCA_029532395.1 Schizosaccharomyces lindneri | reverse complement strand
TGCAGTTAAGCGTCTGAGGGTCTCGTTAGTACTATGGTTGGAGACAACATGGGAATCCGGGATGCTGTAGGCTTTCTCTTTTTCTTTTTTTCATGTTTGTTTACAATTGCTTTGCTTTTTATAAACTTCTTTTCATACCTGTACGTAGTTGATTTTTAATTCTTTCCCTTACCTTGGTCATACCTATCACTATTGTTAAGCAATGTAATGCTAGTTAAACAATTCAAATGTAGATAGTTTATAGTCATTATAATATGAAATAGCTATGTTAAATATGAGCTTTGTCTTCCAAGAATCCCTCCGCAGTTTTTCGCTATTCTTCAAGCCATAACGTTTTGTGGTATTCTGCCAAGGATGTTTTCCTAATAAAACTTTTACGTAAAAATAAAAAGCAAAAATAAAAATAAAGCGAATATCTTTTAAAGCTCTGTTCAAATGTAACACTATTATTGTACTTTTGACAAATATTCTCATAATCATTTGTTTACGATTTAAAGACGCGCTCCATATCGCAAACTAGCATAACGTTAGTTAATGAGGTAACGATAATCCGTGAATTACCGTACGTAATTCTTCTAACATTTACAACACAGGAACCGGATAGTTCATTGAGTAGAATTTACAGGTTTTTACGTTCTTTTTTTTTTTTGAAAAATATGAATAAAAATGCTTCTATAAGTTCTAGTAATAATATGCAAAGAAAAAACTCAGAACCGTCTAAACAAGAGACAGCAAGGAATCAGAGCAATTCTCCAACCCAAACGAATGACGAAGCCAGTGCTAATGAAAAGAAACAAGATGAACCATTTGAAGGAAATGATCAATTGAAAGAAGTTATAGGAATGGATTCACAATATTTCGGGGATACTTCAGCTATGTTAGATTTGAATGAAAGGTCCAGTTCTGAAAGAGACATTTCTTCTTCATCGAGGCCAGAACAACCAATGAAGCAAAAGGGTCTTCATATTGTTACCGGATTTCCAAAAGCAACATCTGAAGGGAGATATCAAGGAAGACAAGAAGATCCTTATTTTTCTCGCAATGGAAACAATCCATCCTTTCACCAACCGATGGTCCCTTCATTTTCAAATGTTCAAGGTGGATTTGAGGGGATTCCTATTACCGCGAACAGTCCCCTTACCCACTCTTTCAACTATCCCATGATGAATCCATATATGGCTGGTGCACATTTTGGGCCTCCACCTATGCAAATGAAACCAGGCATGAATCCACATCCCCAGTTCCAAGGTTATCGCCGCCCTCAGGTTGCTAGGACTCAATATTTTGAAGAAAGCATTCCTATTCAGAATCATCCACGCAATAAAGATGGGAAGAATTGGACAGGTAAAAGGGGTCCGCGAACTGTTGAAATTCATCTAAACTTTGGAATACCTTCTTCTGCAAGATCCGTTTCTCTCCAGCCAAAGAAACGCATTACACACGTTGTATATAATTCCCGTCTTCATCAGAAAAATTTGAGGGTCTGCCTCCCTGGATCTGGTTCGGTCACAGTTCCTTCAAAGTTGAAGAAGAGGTATAATATGAATACATTTCCCACTCCTATGTCTTCCTTCCCGGCTTCAACTCCTTCTATCCCCTACAATCCAAATTTTCCACCCATACCACCGTTTAACTTTCTACCCACACATGCTATGCCTCCTAATTCTACTCAACCAAACTTTTTCCAATACGACTTTCCTCCCCAATTTGAATCTACCTCGTATCCACAGATCCCTGCCCAAGAAAATTACGCAAATATGAATCGCTCTCCGTCATTCAATCCCGCCGTTCCGACTACGGCTGAGACTCCCATAGCTAGTGGAACCTTTAATCCTCCTGCTGTTGGTGTTGGTAACCCTTCCGCTTTCTATCAGCATACTGCTGCTCCTCTTGGAGCCGTTTTTCCCAATTCTGCTTTTCCCCCTTCTTCGACATTTCCAATGATGCCTGCCTACTGGCCTTACCCTGCCGTTTATGACCCCTCTACTCAATCTATGCTCCCTCCCAACATTGCTACTCCTTTACCAGCTAATGATACGAGTTTAATGTCAAGAATGAATAGTGATAATGTTCGTCCAATCTCTTCGTCTAATCCTACATCTACCCCTCCATATGGCTATGTTTACTACTACGATCCTAACCAATATTACAATGGTCAAGACAACGGATCAAACCCTTCATAAAAGGAAAGCAAAAAATGAATACGAAAAGAGCTTTTCCCCGTTATGTTCTTGATGGATTCACCCTTTTATGACATATTAATGGAACGGGTCTTGAGGATCGTTTTTGTAAAGTACATAATGCTTCTTCGAGTCTAACATGTGTTGGAACATGTCTTCTAACCTGTAGGACTTTTGCAAGCGAATGTATATGAAAGAAAAAAAAAAATGTATTAGAATAGTAAACGAACTAAGTTCTACAATTAGAAGTCGAAAATAATATTTATTTCTGAATTGAAAAGTAAAAGAGAAGAACTGAAAAATTCAATGAGTCTTTGATACATATCAACAATAAAAGATATACGGTTACATCTTATTTTCACCGTGATAGCCTGTCTATTAATTCCCTTAATAGACACCCGTAAGAAAGACCAAAAGAAAAAGGTGAGCCGCTTCAGCCTTTATTCTTGCTTTCTTTCAAACTTTTGTGTGTTGACCACAGATGAGTAAGATGGTAATTCCTCGGAGTGATCGTCGCTATGAATTAATGGGTTTGTAACTTCCGGATCCGTCTGGTGTTCAGAAGCAGGTCTTTGAGAAGGACCATCGGCTGCGTTTATGTTTTCATCAATTATGGATCGCACCTGTTGATAAGACTGACGAGCGGTTGACTGGACGGAAGTGGAAAAAGTTTTCACAGCATCAACATAATCTCTTCGAATCTCAGGAGCCTTTACATGTTAGATAAGTATGAATATAAAAAGTTTATAAAAGGAAACCTTACCTTTGCAAATGTAGACTGTACATAATTTTTATTAATATCCTGTACCTGTTGTGACAAGGATTTGGAAAACATGCTCCATCCATGATTCAATGCAGACACTGGATTTTTTGAGAGCTCATCCATAAAGGAAGGTCCACTTTCTCCATTACCCGGGAATGAAGGAGGTACGGAGTTTGTGCTACCAAATCCAGCGTAACGACCTCCTTGAGAAGGAGGCAAGTCAGCCGAACGCTGGGAATTTACAGACCCTAAGCGTTCAAAGTATTGTTCCTTGTCTTCCTTACTTGGAATAGGGACCGTACTCGATTGAACTTCTGGCTGTTTGGGACGCTCTCCTTTTATCCATTCACGACCATCGACGTCTGCAAGAAGTTTTTCTCGATAATCTTCAGCAATATCAGTATTATACTAAAGTGGTTAGATTTTTTGATCTATAAAGTTTTACTAACCTTGTCTCTTATACTTTTTGAAGATAAAAATTCGGGGTCAGTCATCAAGAATGCACGAGCACGTTCGTTTCCACCTTTTTCCATCATTTGTATTTGTCTGTCATTCCAATTATCCATTGTTACACTACGCACAAAGCTTTTCTCTACCCCCAAACCACGGTGCTGTCCACTACATTCCAAACATATAAAGATACCAAGGTTACAAGATGCCCATTGAGGGTTAGGAGAATCACAATCAAAGCATTTCCTATTTTCAGGAAGACGAACAATCTTTTCTAAAGTTTCTGACATTACCGCAAGTGAAAATTCGTCTAATTCTGTGTAGTGAAATAAGGTCAACTGGATTAAAAGCCCAACCCGATACTATAATGTCTTGGTAGAATATAATACTATCATGTCAAGTATCATTGAAATGAATATATTTAATATGCCTTTTAAGTAAAAATCAAATGGTTTGAAAAGGAAAAAAAAAGAATTCAACGATATGAAACATGGACATCTATTTTAGAAGATCTTTTTTTCTCGGTTTTACACCTTCCTAGCACTCAGTTTGGTTATTCTCTTGCAAGTGACGAGCCTGCAATGTAAATAAACAATTGGGAATTTTACCGGGATGTGTAGTATGCCATTTTTTTTTTTTTTTTTTTTTTTTTTTTACTTACATATGTTCTGTATTGCTAGCAATACAAATACTTTCAGGTTGTAGATCGATAGAATTGAAGTACTGCTAAAGAAGCTCCTATGAATAGTTATTATTAAAAAAAATTGGTTTTTACCTGCCAGTTCAATAAAAATGTATTTTCTATAAACAAATTCTTCTGGCTTTCATCTTAGAATACATGAACGGGTCTCATCAAAAAGTTTTTGACAAACAGAAATTGAATTCAACATTGATAATCAATGAAAAGTTTAAACTTCCTTTGTTTCTTATGAAAATTAGGATTCTAGCTATAACAAAAGTACTTCGTCGTAAACCAAGACCTTTGTAAAAGGTACACTGACAACGATTCACCATTAACTCAAGACTTCTAGAAAAATAAGAAAAGTAAGTTGTAATTACTTCATTTGGTATTTTTATTTCGTTTATAACAGAGAAATAAGTTCAAAAACTCGGTTCTGCTAGTTTTCCCATTGTTTTTACATGTCTCAGGTTCAGACTCTATTTAGCAGAATTCGAAGTCCTTTCTGCAAACTAAGTCAATACAGTCTTCCATTGTCTTCTTCTTCTTCAGTAATTGAAACTGAAAAATTGAAAATTGCTCTTAAAGAGGCAAAAGATGCTTTAGCAGAGACTTTGAATGACCCGAGCCAAAAATTATCTCCTAATTTATGTGATTATTTATTTTTTCCTATAGCTCCTGTTTTGAAATCCTGGAGTCGTGTACCTAGCACTGGTCTTGAGTACGCTTTAGAGTGTATTCGTTTGATATACAATTATGGCTGGAAACACGTTCACAATGAAGTCCTGACCCTTCAACTCATTTTATTAATTATGAATATTGCAGACGGCTGGAAATCTTCGTCTGACCATTTTCATCAAGATTCTTATGTACAAGAAACGGCCCTAGAGGTACTGAAAGATTTAATAGTCGACTTTCGACCTAGAATGGAAGACCAGAGACAGTATCTCCTATTTGCTAGATGCTTTTCTTATAGCTTGGATCTGTTTTCTAAGAGCAATAGCTCTGTGAGATTACAGAAAGCATCCCTTGAGTGCATAAACGCTTTATTACGTTTACCAGTCTCTCTTGATGTATTAACTACTTTTCTCCCAGGAATCGTCTCTGGTTTAGTAAAAGGGCTTAGTCCCAAAGGTCCTTGTCACTATTTTCAGTGTGTTTCCAGGGCTTTGCAAGTATTGGATTATACTCTAGTTACAATTGTTGGAGACAAAGTCACAAAAGATTTACCAGAAGTTAAAGAATCTATAGACTCCTCTAGTTTCATGGGAGGCACCAGAAGAACGGCGGCTTGGAAACGGGCTAGCTGTCAACAAATTAGCACTGCGGTGAAAACGATTTTACATCACCGTTCATCTCAAAACTTGCATATACAGGCTTCTCTCTTTCATTTCTGTTTTTCTCTTTTTACGAGTTGTCTAGATTCGTTAAAGGATTGTCGCATTCATTTGTTGGAAACCATGCTTTTGTTGGTAAATAAAAAAGAAAATCCACAGCTTGCTAGTACCGGCATAAAAATGATATCAAATTACATATCTTCTCAGAACAATACGTTACTCATGGAAGATATTCTTTCCGATTGCTTGCAATCATGGTCATCTACCTGGTCTGGCGTATCAAGTCTTGCTTCAGAGGATGTAAAGTTGGAAAAATTAAAACAATTGCGATGTATGTTAACATTCGCTGAGCAAATTCCTAGCGTTTTGCAATCTACCGAGTCTCTTTTGGAAGATATTCTCAGTCAGCTTAACCCAAAAATTTCAGGCATCGAAGCAAATCACCAAAAGGTACTTACCTCTACTTCTTCCGGAAAGAATTTGATCGACGGATATTTCTTCGGAGGAAATGAAATGGAACAAGTTATCAAATCCATTTTACTTCAATTTGCCGACTCTCCTCAAGCGAAATATCTTCTTCAATCACTGTTTATGAAATCTACTTCAATTGTTAATCAGCCTTCGCTAACGTCGTTTTGGGCTGGCTTACACATTATAAAAAATACGAAAGTTGGAAACGTGAAGGGATTATTTTTAGAGTCTTATGAGCAGAAATCACTAGAAATTATACAAGAGATTTCACAACTGAATAGATTTCATGGACAAGATTTGAAGGACGAAAAACAGAAGAAATACTTTGGCGTGCTTTGCGCTAGAGCTTGCATTGCAATGGATTGTATTAGCTGGATAGCCGCAGAACAAGGAAAGAATTTTCGTCCTAAGCTTATGAATGTACTCTATCATGTTTTAGAACATTTGGCATTTGCATCTCCGTTTATATCCACTTTTGCTGAAGCTTGCATAGAATCCCTAGTTCATAATTGCGAGTATGGTTCAGCTGGGGAAATGCTACGGGAAAACATTGATTATGTTGTAAACTCTGTGGCTTTAAAACTCAATACTTTGGAGATTACACCTCAGCTGCCTCTGGTGATGGCTTACGTGATTAGACATGATGATGGAAGTGGTATACAGTATATCGGAGACGTTATTGAGTCTATCTTTACGATTCTAGACAATTATCATGGGTACACAAGACTTACAGAAGGGCTTTTGGGAATCTTGTACGAGATTATGAAACAACAAAGTGTGCAAACTCGTGGGAATAAGCAATACCTGAAGGGTAAAACGCCCAGGGAAATTACTGAAAAAGAAGAAGTATTATCGAAGGATATACAAAGATTTTTGGAAGCTTGTCGCCGAAACCCAATTTACCCATCTCCACCGGTGGAGGAAGGGATAGAGACAGAAATAGAGTCAATGGAAAGCGGACAAGAAGGCTTTAAAACCCATTTAGAAAAAGAAAAAGAGGAAGAAAAGACAGGAAAAGGAGAAAATGAAGAACTTGTTGAACGGCCTGAAGGAGATGTTAAAGAACAGAATGGAATGATCAAAATGGTCCAACAAATAACAGAAAAAGCTCAACTCTTTTTGAGTCACGAGCAAATAACTATTCGAGTCCAGATGATACGGCTTTTGGGTTACGCATCTCAAGTGCTTGTTGAAGACCCTGATACGTTTTACCCGACTATACACACATGTTGGCCATTACTTATTACACAACTTAGTACAGGTGAGCCAGTGTTAACGGAATTGGCGTTAGGAAGCATTGCACAAATGTGTACATTGGCACACGAGTTTATGGGGTCCCGCATTAGAAAGGATTTGATTCCGAGATTAAGGACGCTTGTAAGAGAGAATGGTTTATGGAAACAGGCGAGTCCCTTCTCGACAGAGCATTATTTACAAAAATCTATAGCGTTTGTTGGACGTGCATGCATGGAAAGTCGACAAAGTTTGCCAGTGTATCTAGACTTATTGGACCTCGTCGCGCCAATCTTGCGTTGTTTAGAAAAGATGCCACAGACGAATCAAGCAGATAAAGAATTTGTGGAATCAGTATGGAATGCGTTTTCAAGGGAAAATGCGGACGCTGTATATTATGAACGGGAAGTGGTGAAACACAAGCAAGACCTGTTGGAGCCGGGAACTGTGAAAATGGGTATACAAGACAAACCAAAGCGACGACCATTGATGTACAGTGGATCTGGGCAAGATAGACTAGAACTGAATACGAAAGCATCTAAACCGAGTCTTTTGGAGGAATTGACTACTCCATCTGCGTCGACGGCTAAGCATGAAAACGAGCATAAAGAAGAAGAAGAAGAAGCCGGAGAAAACACTGGGAAAGAAGATGTATTGCCCTCGCTTGACCATTTGTTAGACGGTCAGCTGTCAGAGGGTTCTCAAACCAGGAGACCCAAGAAGCCATTAATTTCAATCTTGTAACGGCATGTTCTACAAAACAAAAAGGTTACTGACTGCTTATGTTTGGGAAGCTGGAAATAAGAATGGAATCACATTTCCATCATCGTCTTTTATTAATCTATCTACAATTCTATTTACAAGTTTGGGAAGCTATGTAAACTTGTTGGAAGAAACAACGAAAGCAAGTCTCGATTTTGTTTCATCGTTATGCTAACAACTACAAACTTCCTACCACCACACAAAAACTCACACACACAGTCTCTCTCTGCACTCAACCATCCCATTTACTCACCACTACGGACATACACTCTCTATAAATTTTGCATGAAATTTTTATGGTTCATTTTTATCTGATGAGATAAAACCTGATCTTTCAGCCCCGCCAAAATTTCCTTATCAGTAACCCCAGCAGTGCACCCACAAAATGACGTAAAAAGAGATACCGCCGGCATCAAGAAGATCAACATGCCAGAACGCTTTACCCGTCCAAACTGTGTCTTAAATCACCCGTAAAGAAGCGGAAATGTGACTGTTTTATCTGAACTCAGATAACGATCTCTATATAGAGGCATTTCTCGCTCCTGTGGAAAAGTGTTAAAACAGCTTTGTTTACGCGATTCCGTGTCTGTTGTTTTTTGTAGAAAACCAAAAGAAAAGGTTTTCTGTGTATATTTTATTATTTTTTCCTCCTCCTTAAAAAAAGAACAGTTTCGAAACCCTTAGTTATTCATAATGGTCTCTCCTCAGGAACCCGAATTCCAACAAGCCTACAAAGAAATTATTAGCTCTGTTGAAGACTCGAAGCTCTTTGATGCTCATCCTGAATTAAAGCGTGTCTTGCCAGTTATCTCTATTCCTGAACGCGTTTTGCAATTCCGCGTTACTTGGGAAGATGACCAAGGAAACTGCCGTGTCAACACTGGCTACCGTGTCCAATTCAACTCTGCTTTGGGTCCTTACAAGGGTGGTCTCCGTTTCCATCCCTCTGTCAACTTGAGTATCCTCAAGTTTTTGGGCTTTGAGCAAATCTTCAAGAACGCTCTTACTGGCCTTCCCATGGGCGGTGGTAAGGGTGGTTCAGACTTCGATCCCAAGGGCAAGTCTGATGCCGAAATCCGTCGTTTCTCTCAAGCTTTCATGCGCCAATTGTTCCGTCACATTGGACCTCAAACTGATGTTCCTGCTGGTGACATCGGTGTTACTGGTTTCGTCGTCAACGCTATGTTTGGTGAGTACAAGCGTCTCCGTAATGAGTACTCTGGTATTTTGACCGGTAAGCACATGCTCACTGGTGGCAGTAACATCCGTCCTGAAGCCACTGGTTACGGTGTTGTCTACTATGTCTGCCATATGATTCAATATGCCTCCAAGGGCTCCGACAGCATTGCCGGCAAGCGTGTTGCCATTTCTGGTAGCGGTAACGTTGCCCAATACGCCGCTCTTAAGTGTATGGAACTCGGTGCCACTGTTAAGAGCTTGAGTGACTCTAAGGGTACATTGATTGCCGCCGGTCCTGAAGGACTTACTCCCGATGTCATCTACAAGGTTCAAGAACTTAAGGACAAGCGTCTTGCTATGGCTGATTGTAAGGAACTTATCAGCAAGCACAAGTACATTGCTGGTGCTCGTCCTTGGACTCATGTCGGTGAAGTCGACATTGCTTTGCCTTGTGCTACTCAAAACGAGGTTAGCGCTGAAGAAGCTGAAGCTTTGATCAAGGCTGGTTGCCGTTTCGTCGCTGAAGGCTCTAACATGGGTTCTTCTGCCGAAGCCGTCGAGGTCTTTGAGAAGTCTCGTGCTACCGGTGAAGGTTGCTGGTTGGCTCCCGGTAAGGCAGCTAACGCCGGTGGTGTCGCTGTTTCCGGTTTGGAAATGGCCCAAAATGCCCAATTCAGCACTTGGTCTCATGCTGAAGTTGATGGTCGCTTGGCTGATATCATGAACTCTATCTTTAGTCAATCTACCGATGCTGCCTCCAAGTATTGTGACTCCGGAAAGAACAACCTTCCTAGTCTTTTCGACGGTGCCAACTTGGCTGGCTTCGTCCGTGTTGCTCGCGCTATGGAAGCTATCGCTGACTGGTGGTAAAGTAATTGTATGCTAAAATGATTGCTATGAATATTCTTATTTATGCTATGAACAGGATTAGTTAACTTGATCTCCTAAAACACTATCCATATACGTCCGAGTTTTCAATCGCTCGCTACTTACGACTATGCATTCTCAATAGTTTGTATACTTGCACTCTTTTACGTCTCATTTTTTTGTATCTATGAAAAAATAATACATGAAAACTTTTTAGTGCAAATTTTATTCCTTACAAAAAGTTTTACATTAAAAATCAATGCATTTATAAGCTTTTCATAAATATTTAACGTTACGGTAAGAAAGGAAGTAAAACTGAAAAGGATGCTTTTAAATATTATAGTCATGCAATCATACCCAACTAAAAGCCCAAACATGAGAGATCATATATTTTTTTAGACAGATGGATAGTTTGCGCTCAAAAGAAGAGCACGACCTTCAGCCAAATAAGACGGGGACGTTTCGTCGAGAAAGTTATCTTCTGTTTCTGAAGATTCTGGTTCTAGCGTATCAATCACTGGAGACCTTTGAAGTCCATAAGAATAAATAAAGTGTCGAAGCCAATATTTCAAAGAAAACAATGAAAACAAGACAGGTATAAGAATACATACGGGGTAGCGTTTGCTAATCAAGTTACCAAGAGGTAAAAGATCTATACTTTCTCCATAGAACTTGTGAAACTGCGTAGGAAAGAACTGTAAGGACGTAAAATTATAACATAAAGGTAAAGTTAATCGGCACAGCTGGGAAGCAAAACAGAGTAACGAAGCTGGACCGGTAGCACGAGAAGGAACGACGGCGTATTGATGATAAGAGGCAAACTGAGTGTTAATTACGGATTTGTAAGTGCAATATCTCATGTAATTAATAATAACGAAAGAAGCAAACGCGCACAAAGAAGCTGAATCCTTAATACGGTTTAAAAATATGCCAACGAGAGAATGTTTTGAGTGTAAAAACAGTTCAGAAACAACGATAATAAAGCTTAAAAAGGCAAGGAAGCAAGCTGTAATAATGCGAAGAACCGGAATGACCCATACGTAAAGAGTGTAAGCGAGAACAGGATGCATTTGAATATACGAGTCGGGCAAGTATAGTCGGTAGGAGGATGAAGCTTTGGCGGTTTGTATGGAGTTTATTAAATTATACTCTCTGACCATCTGTGTCCAAGTAACTTGCAAAGGAAAAACGTGAGACATGGCCTGCGATACAGCGGAGGTTGTAAAATCGCTCTCAGTGGCATAGGAAGTTCGAACATCAAGGTTATAGGATCGATCCATGTTCATCGTACTAGAGCTAGAATAGGCAGAAAATTCGTCTAGACGTTCTTGCAATTTTGAATAGATGTTGACTGCTTTTCTTTCTAAAAGACGGGCTCGTTTATGTAAGAAGGCTTTTGTCCACATATTACGAGGAACGAAAACGAGTCCATTACCAAGGAGAAAGATGACAAAGATGAGACCCCAAAAATAAGTTAAAGAAATAATCAATTCCTTGAAGTTTGCAAAAGACATTGTACGAAGAGTGAAGCGTAAATAAGCAACAACGAACAATGACAGAATTGTCAAAAGTCCATAATAGCGGAAATTTTTGTACAAAGAATCCTTTAATCTCTTTTCTGCAGTTGGAAATTGACTTTCAATATATTCTTGGATAAATGGAAGTATGAACCAAGTCGCTATAAAAGTAGTCCAATATAAAACTCGCCATTTGAAAATGCTGACCTCCTAAAAAAACACACGTACGTTAGTTTATAAGAAAAAGCATAAACATATAAAAGATGAAAGCAACAATGTTTATTGCTTGAACGACGGTTTTCCTTTGCTTTTCCTTCTTTGTATCTCTTAATGCCGTGTTTATGGCAAACGCAACCTCAGATACAGTAAAAATTCATATTATATAGCTTTCTATTCTTTCATACGTTCAAGTACAAGTTTAACTTACCCATACGATATCAAAAGGAATTAGCAGCACGACTAGAAAAGGTACGTAAAGACCTAGAAATACAAAAGCCCTAATGATCCAGGTCAACGAATGCTGTTGTGAATATTTATATATCCAAATAACCGTCCAAAGAGCCGGCACTGTCAAAAACAGCAGTTGGCCCAGCATGTTGGGTGTGAACAAATATGGTGGTATCGTTCAAACGAAATTACATTTACGATATACGAAGAAAGAAACAATAACAAACGGTAAACAGACTTTTTGGGCAACCAGATGTCAATATCTATTAGTAACAAGTTGTTTATTGTGAATGAAATACTAGTTATCCTGAGATTTTGTAACAATCATTTGATATTCAAAGTATTTATACGTGGATATGATGCGAAACTTTTGTATACAAGTAGCATTTAGGCTTTTTGACTTCGCTCGCTTGAACTAGAAAACTTCGGTAAATAATGTTTGTGTATTGTAAACAATAGTTTTTATTATATTTCAGTTTCTTTGTTTTTGTTTTTGGACGTTGTTCTTGTCTTTTCTAATTCGAATTTATTTCATAAAAATTAAAAAAATAGAAATATTATAAGCGGTTTAAGAGAGAAGCAGACGCTGGAATTTATAAAAGCTGGGAATTTCTCATCACCAATGTTTACATTTATGTAAACAAAAGGTATTGAAAGTAAGAATTTATCCATCCGATACCATGAAAGTATCCATTTAGAACATTCATTTACTTGTTTTTATTTCTTATTTTTTGGATTTCATAATATCTTGGTTTTGCTCTCATAGGTTGATTTAACAATTGTAAAGCAGCATCTTATGTTGGTTGAGTTCCTACATCCAAGTTTTAAGCAGTTGAAGTCTTTTTATTTTAACAATTTTATAGAAAAATTCATGATTTCGTCTCGTCTTATACTGAGCTAGGTCGAAAAGACAAGTTTGAAAATTCAAAGCGCTTCACAACTCGAATAAGACAGTTTCAAGAATTTTTTTTTTTTAAAAAAAAAGAAAAACACGAAATTATAATCATATAGCATCTATAAATTTCAAAATAGAAACGGTTTTATCATTCTTTGCAGTCGTATATTGATCGATTCGTATGCCCACCAACTACCAAATTGCCGTAGACGAGGTGTTTCTTGGTAAAATGAATGAGGATGATGAAATTTTAGCTCATTATGGATTAAAGAGTTTCCACCAAGATTACTGGACGGAGAAAAGTGATTTTGAACTGAGAGGTCAACCAGCTGCACTGTCAAGTCCTTCAGACTCAGCGCATCATGGACGCAATCGGTCGGACGATATCCTACAGATGACAGGGTAAGTAAGAAGAAAAGTTGCGCAAAGCTTACAAAGGAAATATAGCTCGGGGTCGGATCCTTATTATCCTAATGGTATTCAGGGAAACCCAATAGCTCATTCAGCAATGAAAAGGAGTCAAACTAGTGCGATGCCTTCCATGGCTCTTCCAATGATGGAAAAGAATAGCTATGATTCAGCATCTCCAAAGTTGAATCAAAGATGGCCTTCCGCAGCGCTTAGTATGAATACCAAAGCACAAATGAAACAGCCATCAAATGGTTCACGTCTGCTTCTAGGTTTGATGGAGACGAATTTTAACAAATTCATCGCAACCAAAGAGACAATCGATAATGTTTATGCACAGATTGTATCTACGCTTGGAGAACATGGTCAGTTAAATACGATGGAAATATGCGAGGAAAGCCTTAACGAAGCAATCAAAGAATTTCACGGACTTAATGATGATTATATGAAACAATTGGATGTAGATTATGGAAAACTTCTTGTCTTACAACAGTGTAAGGTTTTTTATTCCCTTCCCGAAAAATTCCAACAATTTTACGAACAGGAAAAGTACTCCAAATTATTACATGAGTACAAGAAAGCCAAGAAGCTATACGAAAAAGAGCATGACCGAGCGTTACGAAATAATAAACCTTTGGCTACCTTAATGGAGCATGCTTGGCATATTGCTCAATCATCCCTCGATAGTCTTGCTTCACTCATATGGAATCGTATCCTGCATACAGAAGGAGATTTTTCTTATATTATTGAATCGTTATCGGATTTATTAAAAATTAAATCAAATCCTATAAGCGGTCGTGATCCTGTTTTGTATGCCATGGTTAGCCAACAAAAGTACCTCTATACATTCATGAAGGAGAAGTTTGACTATTATGAGTATCTTATCAGACATCGCCAAGAAGGATCCGGGAAAATTGCCTATGCTCAAGCTTCTCCCATGTTGGTTTGGAAAGCCGTGTCTAGAGGTGGTGATTTGGACTATGCTTTGAGGGGAAGACCGGAGGTATTTGCGGGTATGCAGTTGATCGAATGGGCCAGGGATTGTGTTGGAGTGATTACCCAAGAAATAAAAGAAATAGAGCTACTCACTACTGAGTTTTTAACCGGTAAAATACAAAAAGATTATCCTGAAGACGCCAAACGCTACGGTCATGACCCAAAACAAATGGGAGTAATCATAGAAAAGCTAAATAGTCAACTCACGGAGCTATTATACAGTTTCGTTGGCGAACGTGGAGAACGGTTAGAATTAGACGGAGCAAATGTATTGATTCAGTTGCACTACTTTCAACGAGTTTGTGATTTACTTCCGAAAAAAGCTCGCTCCATTTTTAGCATGGCGGCAACACGTTCTCTCGTGGACACTTGGATTATACAACACGCAACTCGTGTTCAAGCATCGGATCTTACGAGTTTGTTTACATCAAAAGACGCTGATAGTCAGTATTTGAAACCAGAGCTACTAATTATTGACATGTTGAAAGGTTTTGAAAACTTATATCAGGCTCCCCAACGTGATGAGATTAATAAAGAAATCCATGAAGCATTTTATAAAGTACTCTATACGGCAGCATACGTCCCAGCAATTGACACAACGAGCTCAAGTTTGGTGGAGTGGGATTCTAGTCTAGATACCCTCATTGACAGCTGTGTTGAATATGCGCGACGGGGGAATGCCGAAGAATTGGCTTCCCTTACACAGACCATGCGAAAGAAATTTCCCAGTTTGTCATTCTGCGTGCTGAAAGAAGACATCTTTGACATGACAAGCCGTATCTTTACTATTAAAGAGCGTTTACCATCTTTACAAACGTACCTTATTCATAGCTTTCCATTGAATCAGACAGCCCCTTCGCTCGAGCAAACATTTCACGATTCCCTTGGCACTCTTATGCAATTGTACACAATCATTCTTTTAGACGATATTATGTCTTCGCAATGGCTGGCAAAACAGACTCGCGTCTCTCCTAATGCAAATTCAATTCATGCATTTACATTTGAATTATGCACCTTGATGGAACGTGTATATTTAGAAATGAAGGAAGCGTTGCCTATAAACGAAGCCCATCGATGGATGTCTTTTGTAACATCGATTTTAACCAAGTTCTTCCTTGTGCAGTATACAACAGTAGCACTTCAAGATCTTCCTGTACTTGTTCAGATTTTGCAAAACTGTGTTTCTTCGTCCGTTATGACTAAATTAATAGATATACAAGAGGACGTTGGGGTTTCTGATTCACCAACAACTGAACAAAAACTTACGAATTTACTATCACGATACAAATTCCAATTTCCAGAAATGAGCTTTTCATAAACAAATTAATATATTATTACTTTACAATCTTTCAGCATATAAAAGGTATCTGCAAGCAAACACCGTAGCATACCCAGCCCATGATGAATCACAGCATAACAAAAATTCATGCACACATAAACCAAGATAGGAAGGGATCATCAAGTAGTTAAGTAAAAAAGGAAATTAAAATAAGAAACCTAGCTGCAAAGTCCATCTGTGCTTTAGGTTATATACAAGAAATGACAAACAGTAGAAACAAACATCTTTCCAACCAGTGGTACCGTAGTTAAAAAAATAATAAAAAAGGAGAATGCAGAAAGGGAAAGAAGCAGAACGGGGAAAATTAATAATCCTTGTAAGCGTCTTGTTTTATGCAGCGTTGAACGGATGGAATTTGTTCTATGGGCTTCTACATGAACCTGTCATGTATAACCAATCATAAACCCATTCAAAAACCAGAATGACTCTTCAAGGCAGACCGTAAACCAAAGAACGCGTTTACAAAACACGTAGAATATAATTAAAACTCGCGAATATGCGAATGGGACTCGCCGACGAATTGTACAATTCGTTAGATTCAAGGTGAACGCATTTATTGAGCAGAGGAAGAGTATTTTGTGACGGACTTGGTACCTTCGGTGACGGCGTGCTTAGCCAATTCACCAGGAAGGATCAAACGGACAGCAGTTTGGATTTCACGGGAAGAAATGGTAGACTTCTTGTTGTAGGCAGCGAGCTTGGAGGCTTCAGTGGCAATGCGCTCGAAAATGTCATTAACGAAAGAGTTCAAAATACGCATAGCTTGGTTGGAAATACCGGTATCAGGGTGAACTTGCTTCAAAACCTTGTAGATATAAGAGGAATAAGTTTCCTTTCTGTTTTTACCACGCTTCTTGTCAGCAGACTTCATGGTGTCTCTAGGGGCCTTGCCGGCGGGGGCCTTGGATGCGGGCTTCTTTTCAGCAGACATTGTTAATCTTCGTGTTTCTTGGTAATTAGAGTTGAAAATATAGAATTTCTTTCCACAATTGAACGTTTAGCGCTCCAGAATATAGTGGTTGGTTCTTGGTAAGCTACGTTGTTGACGCGATATATGTATACTAAATCCTCATCATAAACCCTAACCCTCGATGTAAACGACGCGTCGCGTAGACGATCATATAACGCGTCGCGACGTGGTGTGCTAAACGAGAGTGTATTACTATATATAGAAGAGACGCGCCCATAAACAAGGCTTTCTGTGTAGTTCATTCAGAACAAAAGGAGTTTTCCGTTCATCTTTTTAAAGGAATTTTTAAATTTATCGTAATGTCTGGAGGAAAATCTGGTGGTAAAGCAGCTGTTGCCAAGTCTGCTCAATCTCGTTCCGCCAAGGCTGGTTTGGCCTTCCCTGTCGGTCGTGTTCATCGTTTGTTGCGTAAGGGTAACTATGCTCAACGTGTTGGTGCCGGTGCTCCCGTTTACTTGGCCGCTGTTTTGGAATATTTGGCTGCTGAAATTCTCGAATTGGCTGGTAATGCCGCTCGTGACAACAAGAAGACTCGTATTATTCCCCGTCATCTTCAACTTGCTATCCGTAACGATGAAGAATTGAACAAGCTTTTGGGTCATGTTACCATTGCCCAAGGTGGTGTTGTTCCCAACATTAACGCCCATCTCTTGCCTAAGCAATCTGGCAAGGCTAACCCTAGTCAAGAGTTTTAAGACATGTGTGTGTTATAAAAGTCATGGAATACGTTGGGTCAAGATGATTATGTATGTATATTAATGAGCATTTATTTTCTAATATAATTTCCTTTTGAGGTAAATATGTTTGTCGTAGCTGTTTTCTTGTATTTCAACCTGTACCTGTACGTGTAGTGTGCTTTGTTTGAGCAAACAAGTCAACGAAGTATAGATGGATTTTCATCAAGTGTTGAATTGACACAGTTGTAAATAGATGGTTTGGTTTTTGTTGAATAAGAAAGGAAATGCTTTTTTTTTTTTTGGAATAGAAAAGGTTAGGTCATGTATTGGAAAACTGACATTACCAATGTTTGAGATTTTGTTGTGAGTAGTTTCCATGTATGATTGATGAATTCGTAGGAAAAGTTACTCTTTAATTCTTCTTTTTCTTGTATTTCATAAAAAAAAAAAGTAATATAATTATTAATTATTGTAGACTGACGATTTTCAATAAATGATTTTATTTTTATTTTACAGACAAAAGAAAGAGCCAAATCAATCATTCCTTCAAAACATCAACAACATGTCTTTTAACAATTTTAGAAAAAAAAAAAAAAGAAAAAGATCAAAATAAAAGAGTTTACATAGTTTTACATTTGTACCGATCCATAAAGTCCTACAATTTTATTTTTTTTTTCTTCAAAAAAAGGTAAATATTTAACCAAACCGTAAATAAACAAAACATCATATCGTCACTCTGGAAATGAAGAGAAAAATAAAATAGCAAAAATACCGAGTATGACAGGACTCGAACCTGCAATCTTTGGTGCCGAAAACCAACGCGTTAACCATTACGCTACATACCCATTGCTTGATTGTATGTGTTTGAAAAGATATATATTGTGACAAGAGTATTGTAAATAAAACAGTCGATATAAGAAGTGACCATGTTTCGTTTTTTTCGTTTTTCTTGTCATGGATCAAATTTTGCTGATGATACCACTTTTTCGGTTGCTGGAGTGAAATATTTGGAAATTGAATTTCATATTTCTGTTTTTCTATGATCCCTTCTTTACTAACGAATTCTCGTCATGATCTTGAGTCTCTTTTCATCACTGTTGTGCAGTCCATTTTCAGTCAGTACCTTGGAAATTCTTTATTTGTTCCATTCCAAGCCATGTTATCTATGGAATTGCTAATTCTACTACCTTGTTTTGTCTTTTAAAGCCAACCATTCATAGCCTCCCTCCCTACAAACAAAACATATCTCTGAGTCACATACGCACACTTTCGTACAAGGGAAATAGCAATGGTCTTGGGGAAACAAGAGAAAAAGAAAAAGAAAAAGAAAAAAAAAAGAAAATTCAAAACACAAGAAAAGCAAAAGAATAAACACGAAAGCGAAAAGATACCAACTAAAAAAGAAGAAATTTCTGTATATGTCATAAACTATTTCGTTATGTAATCTAGTTTGCACTGGGAAATTTACATCACTCTTCATTCTTTCTAACACAATGCTTACTCATCCCAGATCTAAATAATTTTTCTTTTTTTCTTTTTATATATATAAGAGAAAATATAAAGGAAAATAATTGGACTGCTAAATGCTAAGTAGATTTGGTGTTTCCAAATTCATTCCACCATCTACCACTTACTTAGGAACCACGAAATACTTGAGTACTGCAACAAAGATGTCTTCCGGAGGTAAAATTACAGACTGGGCTAGCGCGGATGGAGAATTCCGACGTCAAACATCCTCGTTTCGAGAAACCATTTCAAAAGACCATTCGATTTTCCATCCAGAAATTGGCCGTTACCATTTGTACGTTAGTTTGGCTTGCCCTTGGGCTCACCGTACTTTGATCGTTCGTAAATTGAAGGGATTGGAAGAAGTGTTGCCTGTCCACGTTGTTGGATGGTTGATGGGCCCTAACGGATGGGACTTTAACAAGGAACATGGTAGTACTGGAGATCCCGTTTACCAAAGTCCTTTGTTGAGAAACTTGTATTACCGTGCTGAACCCAACTACAACATGCGTTTCACTGTACCAGTGGTATGGGATACCAAGCACCATACGATTGTGAATAACGAAAGTGCAGAAATCATCCGCACTTTGAATTACGAAATGAACGACTTGATTAAAGATCCCAAGAAGAAGGAACTCGATCTTTATCCAAAGGAGCTCCGTTCGGAGATCGATAAATGGAACGACTACTTTTATGACACACTCAACAACGGTGTATACAAGTCTGGATTTGCTACTACTGCCGAAGCTTATGAAAAGAACGTAAAGATTGTGTTTGAAGCTCTCGGAAAACTTGAGGAATTGCTCAAGAAGTCTGGTGGCCCCTACTTCTTTGGCGACCGCTTGACCGAAACCGATATTCGTTTGTACACTACGGTCGTTCGTTTTGATGCCGTTTATGTACAACACTTTAAGTGTAACCTTGGTACAATTCGCCATGATTATCCTCATGTCAACAAGTGGCTTCGTAACCTTTACTGGCGCCACCCTGCCTTTTTTGAAACCACCGATTTTGATCACATCAAGTTTCACTATACAAAGAGCCATACCCAAATTAACCCATTGGGTATTACTCCCTTGGGTCCTGTGCCTCCTGTTGAACCTTTATAAGCTAGAAAGAGGCTTCGTTATGAATGAGATGTATGATGGTACATCATATAAAGAATCGACGAGTGATAGTAGTAGTAGTAGTAGTCGCAGCAGCAACAACTAGTTTGCTAGCATCAACTGTCGTAAAATGGAACCTACAAAAACCACTAATTGTCATCATAATCAAAAAAATCTCTACTCTATTCTACCAGAATCTACTATAATATCCTTTCTTCCAACACACAAGCAAACAGGTCCTCTTTCTCTACACTACTCTTCCACACCCAAGTAACCCTACCCTATTATACTCTACTCACCCAACCCACCTACCTACTCTACTGCATACGAAATGAAACGCCTTTCTTCCGTTGGGACAAGGATAGTCGCTTACATGGCTGCTTATCTTTCTCGGTTCGCCGCTTAGCGTGTCTCAACGAATTTACGGAATTCTATTTACGAAGCTTTGACGACATTTACTGTACTGCGAACCACTCCCGTACATTCGAACCATATTTCTCATAGGTAACATTGATTCGCTCTTTTGTCAGTATCTGTTCTCACGGTTTATCTCAGATTGACGAATCAAGGTGGCAATTGTGAATCGCTAGTTTCCTTTAGCTTCCGATTGGCTATTGAGTTCAAATTAGCATCGCTCATTCCCCGTTGGGGAAACCTTCACCATAATGATGGAGAGCAGGTTTTTTAAAGATTTCACTCATTTTGGGATCATTTTCAATGGAATTTTTTATTTTCATTTTTATTCTTTTTTTCCAATTTCTTATTCTTTAAACCTCGACTTCACATACTTCTCTCGTTTTCCGTTCCTTTCTTCTTGGATGAGTTATCTTATCGCCCTCTGATTCGTCGAGCTTCTTACATAGAGTTCCCAACCATTGTTTTGTTTCCTTTTGTTTTCTTTTGCTTGTTCCTTCCAAGACCGCCGTTTGGGTCTGCGTCTCATAACCCTACCCTACCCACGCATTACCGACATTCACACGGTTAGGATATAAAAGAATGAGCCATCCGCTGTCTTGACTCCACCAAAGCGACATACTTTTAAGAATTTCTGTACACCTTTTTCAGAAACTATTCCTATTGCCATAAAAGTGCACACTAGTTGCTTCTTTGGCATTGTATAGTTGCAACTGGGTTGTCGTCTTTTGCGGTACCTTTAATCCTTTTTTTTCTTTTCCAAAGCAGACTCAGACTTTTAAATTGGTTTTTTTTGTTTTGCTTTGTACCTCTTTTCCCGTCTTGATCTTTTTCTTTTCTTCTTTGTCGCCGTTTCAACGTTTCGATTTGCATTCCCTGTAACGGCTTTTTAGGCTTTCGAAATTAGATTGTACACAAAAGCTCAAAGTTGTTGCCTCGATTCATTCAACTTTTTTCTTCATTTTGTTGATTCCTTGATTCATTTTTTTCTCTCACACCTTTTCGGCGTCCCTTCTTATATAAAAATTTTTTACGATGTCTTCAAACGGAATCTCTCAAGGCACTCAAGCCTCTGTCCATCCTTCCACCGGTGAAGACAACACTCTTCGCCAACGTAAAATCCCCGTCGTCCCTGTTGTCCCTGAGCGCCGTTTTGACCCTAAGGCTCCTAAACACATCCAGGAACAACCATGGACCCTCAACAACTTTTGGCGCCACTTCAACTGGCTTCATTTGATTCTTTTGTTTACGTTCCCTGCCCTCGGCATTTACGGTATTTGCACGACTCCTTTATACACCAAGACATTGTTATTCTCCATTGTCTACTACTTCTATTCCGGTCTAGGTATTACCGGTGGTTACCACCGTCTTTGGGCTCATCGCTCTTACAAGGCCAAGAGACCTCTTCAATACTTCTTTGCCGCTGGTGGTGCTGCCGCTTTCGAAGGCTCTATCCGTTGGTGGGCTCGTGATCATCGTGCTCATCATCGTTACACCGATACCGACAAAGACCCTTACAATGTCAAGAAGGGTTTCTGGTATGCTCACATTGGTTGGATGATCATCCTCCAAAACCCTCGTCGTATTGGCCGTACCGATATTTCCGACTTGAACACCGACAAGTTGGTCAAATTTAACCACCGTTACTTCCTTCCCTTTGCTACCTTGATGGCTTTCGTTGTTCCAAGTCTTATTTGCGGTTACTTCTGGGGTGACTACCGTGGTGGTTATTTCTACGCAGGTGTTTGCCGTCTTGTTTTCGTTCACCATGCTACCTTCTGTGTCAATTCCCTCGCTCACATGTTGGGTGGTCAACCTTTCGACGACACCAACTCTGCCCGTAACCACTACATCACTGCTCTCGTCACTCTTGGTGAGGGTAACCACAACTACCACCACGCTTTCCCTAACGACTACCGTAATGGTTTAAGATGGTACGAATACGACCCTACCAAGGCTTTCATCTGGGCTTGCAGTCTTGTCGGTCTTGCTTACGATCTCAACACCTTCCCTCAAAATGAAATTGAAAAGAGTCTCGTTCAACAAAGACAAAAAGTTTTGGATCGCTGGCGTGCTCGTCTCAACTGGGGTACTCCTTTGGAAGTTCTCCCTGTCATGGAATTCGAAGAGTTTTTGGAAGAAAGCAAGACTCGCCCTCTTGTTCTCATCAATGGTGTCGTTCACGATGTAACTGGCTTCCAACACCCTGGTGGTCAAGGACTTTTGCGTTCTGCCTTTGGTAAGGATGCCACTGCTGCCTTCAATGGTGGTGTTTATGAACACACCAACGGTGCCCATAACTTGCTCGCCACTTACCGTATCGCTGTTGTCCGCGGTGGTATGGAAGTTGAAGTTTGGAAATCTGGAGCTGGTGAGAAGATGCCTATGAAAGATACCTTTGGTCAAAGAATCGTTCGTGTTGGCGAGCAACCAACTCGTCTTCAACCTCCAATTGAAGCCGCTGCTGCTAATTGATTTGTCTTGTATTTTCGTTTTTCTTTTTTTTCTTTTTAATTTGAAAGTAAATTTCTTGGGAGGTGACGCAACGTTCATAATATTATAATGCATATTTAATAAAATTTTAATTTATAAGCTATATCCTTTTTGTTGGTGTAAGCAAGTAAAAAACCTGTAACTAAGCACCCCATCAATATGAATTTGTATATGCTACTTACTGAGTTATAAATATGTTTGTCATTCTTCATCAGCAAGCAGCATGGTGAGAATATGCTCATCTCATCTACAAATAGTCTGAAACTTTGTACAAAACGTTGCGTCCATAACCAAAAATTTATAAAACAATTCATTAACTATATACTAACCAAATTCCATACGTAACATCGTTCAATGACCAACAACAAAGAAAGTATGCTTGCTTGTTTGTTCATTTTTCTATATCAAAACCCGAGAGTTTTAACAGGGTATCATTTCAGAAAGCCCTTTTTTATGACTTTCGATTTCTGTTTGAAATAAAAAAAAGAAGACCATGAATTACCACAAAGTACCGTTCATTCTGGCTTGTAATAATTCTTGTTCTTGTCGCCTTTTAATCGCATCTTGTACATGAGGAGGACAAGAAGCAAGAACTGAAAACGGAACATTTATTAATGAAACTTGAGGTGCAATATCTGGGTTCAACGATACTAAAATATCCAGTTTTGGAGCGATGTATTCCTCTTGGTCGTGAGGAATGTGAGTCCACTCAGTTCGAGATGGTTGGGAATTTTGAGGAACGTAAAGTAAATTAGAATGTGGCTCAAAGTAGCCGGTGGTTTGTTTTTGTGTGAGATTTTTGGCAAGATCATTGTTATAAGCAGAAGTCGCTTTAGCATGCTGAAATAACCAAGTGGCATCTTTAGGAGGGTCCTTTTTACGCTTTCTAACCGCTGAAGGTAGTTGAGCTTCAAAAGAAGGTTGCATATGATATACCGCACTAGCACCATGCCATGCGACATACTGATTTCGATTATACGGCATCCCCGGAGGAGGGAGCTTATCCTCAGGATCCGCTAGGTCACCTTCTGCAAACCCACGAGCACGAAATTCACCTTCCCAATAATCATCAATGATTCTTCGACCACCAACAATAATTTTTGCACCAAATTCGCGGAAGATGGAGCGTGCAGCGACGATTCCCACTGCTCTTCCCTTATATGAGTGTGGAATAATATTACGTTCAATTAAGTCCCATTTTTCTGCATCATCCACTATAATCTTATGTAAAGAACGATGTTTTAAAAATAATAAATATGAGTCCCTATAGCCCATAGCACGCGCGGGTTCTGTCGAAAGCATATACAACCGATTCCCTCTACCCAGACAAGTAAAAGTTCGACAACGATACTCCCGTCCACCATTCAAATAACCAAGCTCATTCACCTTCTTCTCACCTTCTGGATCAATCACGCCAAAATTGAGTTCGTCATCTTCCAGGGCTGCCCGGTGTGCATACAAATCTTTGGGAACGACGGTGCTACCAGAGGACTGCGTTGAGACCTTAGGTCTTGGAGCACGATTCGTCCTCCTACGCGAGCGACCACCGTAATATTCATCATCGTCTTCGTCGTCACTACCGAATGCTGCATAACTTCCTTTAGGAGGTCTTCCTCTGCGTTTTTTCAAATTAACCGTAGGATTCGTCGGCACTGAGTTTTCAGACCCTACTGGCGATTCCATTTCATGAAACGTATTATCCTTTTATTAAGGAACCTTCAAATAATGAATTTTCTAAAGACCAGCGACTTTGAACAGACTGTTGGTAGTAAGGTCGTACAGGTCTTACCCTTACTGAGTTCAAAGAGTCAGATTCCAAAGGTATACACCAAGTCATGAATCTTGGTAAACCTCAAATGAATTTATTTCATTCATTTTTTTTGATATTTGCCAAGTTTTTCTATATAATTCAGCTACAAAAGAAGTCTTTTCCATAGAAACAGACGCGGTTATTATATGCTATGGCCTAGCCTTGAAGAGCGTACGTAAGTGAGATATAAATGTATCTTACCTTGGGTAAACAAAGTGTAAGAAAAAGGAAATATAAAAGAATTAAAGATGATCTACTAGTCAAGAATACAAAGATCATCTTTCATAGAGCCTGTACGGATGAACTGGAAGAAAATGGAGTCAAGCCAAACAGCTACCATCTTACCAGACTTATATCGAAAGGAAAAGAGGTATTGGTTTTCAGGAAAGAATTTCTACTTTTTTTTTATTCAAAATTTCCTTTATTTAAAGGACTAACTCGCAGGTGCATTCAATTGCGAAAACTCACTTTTTCCTGTTTCATGTAATGGACCCATTCTCATGAGCATGCCGGAAATCGGATCGTTTTCTTGTAACAGATTTTCTTCTTGTTTCAGAGATTTTTCAGTCTTTATAAATTTCGTTCAGTCTGGTTTTTGAAACGATCAGGCAATAAAGTTGCACTACTGGGCATTAGATGCATTCGAAAAATACAGAGTAGTGAGGCATGATAAGCTACTTACGTTTAATGTTCAAATTTTTCTTAGATGTATTTTCGTTTTTCGGTTTAAACAATTTCTACTGGAAGACTGTACCATTGTGCTAGATCACCATTCCTACATGAAGATTGTACATAACGACAAGCTAATTTAGGTTATGAAAATAAAACTTGTTCTTAGACATTGTATTTATCAGTTTGCTTAAGTTTCAAACATCTGCTTTTTCAAAGCTAAGAATTCTTCAAATAGGTTCAACCATACTTAACCACACTTTCTCATCTGTTAAATCCATTTCATAGACTCAAACAACCACAGTTGGAAAGGATCCTGAAATTCACAAAAGAAAAACTAAAAGGCAATTATATTCATTCTGAGCTCAATCTTTGTCCCTCTTACTTTTGTGCTTTCTGCTTAAAGGAAACTTTACCTTAGGGATCACGATTAAATAATTGATTCGATTCAGTTGTATCTTTCTATTTATTACCACTCTCTAAGTTTCAACGAGTTCCCCTAAAATCTTTTTGGCTAAAGACCAGTTTTTCGTAAAGCTTTGTCAAATATGCATATCAACGACGAAACAGACTGGTACCCAGTACTAAATTCTGCCCTTAAAAAGACTTCCAAAGGAAACACAGACACTTCTGAAAAGTACCCATCGCCCAAGGGATTTCAAGAAAATTCCGCTTCATTCCGAAAGGCGAATAAAGAACAATCTTCTTTCGATACATCTGTCGACACTGAAAAACAAAATGCTGAAAAGGCCCTTGTAATAAAGAAAGCATGGGAACTCGCATACTCTCCTCTTAAGCAAATCCCGATGAATTTAATATTCGCTTACATGTCCGGTAACTCTTTGCAAATATTCAGCATCATCACCACGTTTATGTTGTTTTTAAACCCATTAAAAGCAATCTCTTCTTCTGGTGACGCGTTTGCATCTTTTCGTTCTGTCCATCCCAACGCCATTTGGATGCCGATGGTAGTTTACATCCTTTCACAATGCTTACTTATGGCCATTGGCATTTACAAGTTACAGAAAATGGGTCTATTACCTACTACAACTAGTGATTGGCTTGCTTGGGAGGTTCCTAAACATTTCGTTGGGCGCTCTTTTCATCCTTCCAAGTAAAGATCCTACTTATTTCTGAGTACCAGGCTTTTACTTCTATTGTATCTTTCCTCTAATTTTGTTGAAGGTATCATTTACCTTCTTTTGTTTTACGCCATGAAGTCTTTATGTGTACCATTCTTCGTTACGCAGACAATTGTTTGGAACATTTCACAAAATACCTTTTTCGTTTCTTAACGCAGCTCAAGACCTGTTAAAGGTACCATACTATACGAAATCAATTCTCTATATATAATATTAGCTTGTTCTTTGCTGTTTTATTCTTGCTTTAGTGGTTGATCCATCTCATGCTTTTGCATTGCCCGATTTTACATTCGTAAGATTTAATGAAAAAAAGTGAGATTTAAATTTAATTCGTATGTGTTATTTAAATAATTTTGCTATAATAGGTTTTCTTTTGGAAAACGTATTTGAAACCTCAAAATTCTGTTGGTCTAAATAATACCTGACACTAACTACATATCATAGACAACAATTAATTCCGTCCGAAGTACCATAAAATCTTCGCACCTTTTAATTTAATTTATTTCTTTTATTATCTTTTTTAATAAGTTTTGGTGCATATTCTAAATGGAGGATGAATACAAACAATATCAGAGTCAACTTGCATTAGTAAAAATATCCCTCGAAAAGGACCCTGCTAATCAAGAATTATCAGCATTACAAAGTGACTTGGAAGAGTTAGTTCAATTGACTCGACAATTAAAAGATGAAAAGGAGCAAGAAATTCAAAAACAAAAGAAATTAGAAGAGAATCAGTACTCAGCAACCGGCTCACGAACTTCAGCAAATGCTCAAAAACTAGAATTCTTTCCTGGCGACGTGGTAATGGCAAGATGGACTTCAGGTGACCAGTCCTTCTACATTGGGAAAATAACAGCCGTATCAGGATACGGTGCAAACAAAAAGTATACAATACAATTTTTGGATTATCCCGAAGTTGAGACAGTATCTCTACGAGATGTAAAGGCAGTACCTGAAACGAAACGAAAAAGTGTAGGTGTGCCAAGCTCCTCGAGCAATGGTTCTCGTACTGGCTTTTCTCCGTTTTCTGTCTCATCAGTGACTTCTTCTCGTAGTATCTCACCGAATGCTTCTTCTAGAACTCAATCTCTTAAGGCTTCTCCGGAGCGTGCATTTACTTCAGCAACCAGCGCTCCTTCCTCAAAAGCTACCCCGGTATATTCATTGCCTACTACCTCAAAACCTGCTCCTCCAATTGTTTCTGAACCTCCTGTAATAGCAACACCGCCGCCTCCTCCCCCTTCACAAAAGCCAAAGAAACAACTTAAACCCAACGCCGCTTTGGAAGCTTCTAAAAACTCTTGGAAACAGTTTGCTTCTAGAGGCGTGAAGACAGGACGAATTGGAAAACGGAAAAAAATTGGAGAAACTAGTATGTTTCGTAGTCCTGAAGTTGCCGCAGATCAAATTGGATCAACGAGCAGCAATCGAGGAGCGTCCCGAGCTGCTCCACGAGGGAAACATGTATACAACTACAAGGAAGATGAGGATAATGAATAAATAAACACGTTGTTTTACTTGACGGTACATTTTTTAGTATTTTTTTCAAGTTTTTTACCAGTGTGATTACTATTCATATTATCTTGCTAGCGGAAATTGGTTTGAACTTTTTTGACGAGCTTATAAACACTATTTTGATATGCGTTATATAATGGTTTTAAAGATATTCTGATTGTACTTATGAAGACACTCTTACTTTAAATTATGTAAGATCATTAAGCAATAAATTTCCCAAACCACTCTTGTTTTATGCAATTTAAGCAGTTACTGTCACTGTCACAGATGGACTATTTCTCGTTAAGAGAATATATAAATCAGTGGAAAAATATGGGTCAGTTATGAAAAACCGTACTTAGAATTGGATACTTTGGTACTATTGAAAGAATAGTAATTAGTTTCCAGGATCTGATTCACTAAATAACCTATGTAGAGTGTATTTTAGCTAGATCAGTCAAATCTTCCAATCTGAAGATTTAGACTGAGAAGTAGAGGTATATATAGTATTCTAGGATTAGGAAGTCTATAAATCATCTCAATTCTAGTCTTTTACATTGAAAAATTGTACAAATTATATTTTTCCCATTCTAATGAGTTACTTGATAATACAATGGTATTATCATATCGCGCTATTAGTAATATCGTATTACAGTTATGACAGTAATGAGATAAATGAGTATTTACTAAAACACAAGTTCTAATGCAATTATGTATATGTATATATAATATGAACATGCCTAAGTAATAACCTAAACGTTTGCTCAATCTCTGGGCAAACATAACTATCCATTGACTTTGCAAAAAGCTTCTACATTTTTTAAAGCAAACCATCATGATGTTTTTGCAAATATAAAGAAACAAGTGCATCATAAACACGTTCTTGACGAAATTCAAATGATTGACTAACTTTCCCGTTAATCAATACCCGAAACTGTTAACACTGATTAACAGTACAGTTTGAGTGGGAATAAAATCTTCCCTCCAATGAACTCCATTGTTAAAGTCAAAACATATAATCCTTTCCGGATTATGAGGGCTACTTTTTTTTTGTCTTATTCATCATCTATAGATAAAAAGTCATTTAAAAGATTAAGGTCGGCTGAGATTTTCACGACGGAAGAAGGCTAAGAATCCAACACAAATTGCAAGTTGACAAATTATGCAAATCCAGAAAGGAGCGCTTGCAAGGATTGCTGAACCATCACCACGAGACCATTGTGTAAAGTCAAGGAATACGTTAGCGGGTCCAAGGCGATTAGGAGCGCCTGCACGTCCAATCATTGTAGCTGCAGCACCAATAATTTGACCGGTCATCAATGTACTTGCAACGTGGCGGCGTGTAAGTGTTTGCAGCAAAATCATACCAATACCAACGTTTTGAATGGCATCCAACACACCTAGCCAAAGCCAAAGTGTGCGACCAAGATAAGGTCCTGCTCTACCAGCCCAGGGCAAATAAACACCAATATTTGACGTGGCCCAGAAGGTTTGAACCCATCTTGGTGCACCGAGTCCGACACCAAATACGCAAATAATCCATGAGTGAGTACGTGCAACCCAAGCCAAAACACCAAGTAACAATAACCACAATACAATATAGAAGGCGATCATTAACAAGAAAATCTGCCATTGAGGAATTTCACCGATATCCCAGAAGTATGACCATGAACGTCCATTTAACGTAGAAAGCCAGAAATTTTGAAGGAATACAGCAATGCAAAACCAGATAACAAGTTTTCTTCTTAACAAAGACTTATAAAATGCTGGAATAGTACCGGATAATTGTCTATAGTATTGCGGTAATCCCTTGTAAAGAATGAAAGCAATCATAACACAGATAACACTCAAAGGCCATGTGATGGCAGGAATAGCGGGACTAACCTTGTAATGATTCGCATCACCCTTGTTTACCTTGTTATTTAAGTGAGCACCCCAGTACCATAAAGCAGCGGACCAGACTTGTTGAAGTCCTTGTACAAGGCAAGCACGGAACACCCAAATTCGTGTTTGTACACTACCTTCTTCACCAAAGTTAAGAGCAAAGAAAATTGATCCACTAGCAGAAGCAATTGAATAAATCCATGCACCAACATTTGTTATCCATACTCTACCACCAGATACGCGATCAAATGCAGGCAGACCTACCAAAAACAAAGCTAGAGCATAGAACAAAAATGGGCAAGACAAAACGTAGTATGCAGGAACCTTCGAATAAAGATACCACCAGAACAAAGAAGCCGCAATAAAGAATCCGCAAATGGCATACAACTCATAGGTTTTGATACTGCTAGTACCAGTGAAAAGGGTCAACTGGTAGGCAGTTGATGCAAGGATTTGTCCCAGTGCAATAAAAAGGGAATATATAGGCCAGTCATAAATCTTATACAACATGAACTTCTGTAAACCATGAATAGTCTTATATCCGGAATCTTCCTCCAAATTAGTGTATGAAGGTGTCTCATCAGCTAAACCAATTATGTCATCATAAGAAGCATGGCCGTTGCTCAAAGATTCTTCATCAGTGCCAGACTGTGATGCGGTAGCATTCACGTGCAACTTGTTAGGTTTCTGTAAACCCATCTTAATGGCACGCCTTTCATGATAGAACATGCGCTCCGATTTCATAATATACTCTTCAATACAAAGTTCATCTTTAGAGTTCTTCGCAGTAAGCTTTTGTAACATATCTTGGAAGGTCCTCAAAGCTTTACCATCCTCATCTCTAAAGATTTCTTCGACATTAGTTAAGGAGAAATCTCGTTTCTCTTTACCAGACATAACAGAGGCAAGACTTAAGCTAGAGTCCGTTTGAAGATTACCATATGAGTAAGGATTATTCCGTGAGTTATTAGCATAGGGAGCCAAAGGTGGACTAAGTGCACCAGAATCTCGAGAATGAGTATTATCGATCAAATCATCCTGGCTTAAAGTTGCACCTACACCATGCTCGGGATTGAAATTGCCCATTTGAGGACGGAAGGATGGAGTATGTCTTATTGTTGTTTCATCATCGAATAAGTCATCGTAATAGTAGGAGCGCTGGGGGTCAAATTCGTAATCAGCAGAATCGAAGCTGTATTCAGAAGGAGAATGATTTTCATACTCAACTCCAGCTGGAGAATTACCAGAACCACCAGAATTTGAGTCACCACCGTTCATGCTTTCTTCCTGAATGGTATCCAATCCATCACTGGAGTCATCATTGCCTGTGTGACCAGGACCATGACGACTACCCAAAGATAAAGATCTACCAATATTTGCTCCTCCCTGTGGAGTAGAATCCTCATTGCTCATCATTATCATGTCAGCCTCTTCCGCTCGTTTTTCGGCCACACCATTGTCGTTAGATTGGGGCAAAGCGTCAGAAGAGCGACTGAAGGACTCGTGAAGCAATGAATAGAAAGAAGAGCGAGCACGTGAGTTACGACCAAACTTCTGATTTGTCTTAATACAACCATCAGTGAGTGCTTCCAACTTCGCGATCCATTGCGAAACAGGGAAACGTTGCTTGGCAGAACGTGCACGAAGTCTAGCTCTGGTACGCTGAGACGATGAAAGGGCCTGTTGACAAGCTTGTTCAAATTGTTTCAATAAATGGGGAGTCGCACTAGATTCAACAGAATACCACCAGCCAGGCATCTGTCCCAAACCGCCAACCTTAGCACCAATACCTAAAGTACCTTTACGTCCAAATTCGACAGCAACTAAACCAAATGGTTCATCACGGCTAGGAATTAAGGCAAAATCAGCACCTGTAAAGATATAAGGAGGTAACTGCGTGAATTTCGGACTGGAGAAAACACGAGTAGGGTATCTTTTCATAAGAAGGTCAAGCTTTTCAGCGGCGAATTTACCATAAAGATCAATGACGGGACCAACGCAAATCAACTGAACTTTGTATGATTCTAACAAAGAAGGTGCGATATCAGCAATTAAATCCACACCTTTCTGATTAGACCAGCGTCCAACGAATACTAACAAATCATACTTGTCATTAACTTCTAAGCCGGCCCATTCTTGAGCAAGTCTTTTATGCTCCACCTTCGTCTTTTCCATGTCGGGATCAACATTAACAATTTTTTCGGGTTTCTCCAGAACGTCTTCCGTATCAGTAGGATCGGGGTTGGGAAGCTTTCCAATTTTCTTTAATCCCCAGAAAATAGGGTAACGAGCCCATGAACGTTTACCATATTTATTTGATACACCTACTGCACCAAAGCCTTTCTGGTGGATTCGAATGTAAGAGACAGCGGAATGAAGCAAGTTAAAGACGTTTCCAAATTGAACATATCGGGAGCAAATCCTTCGCGATATGTTGTAAACAGCGCATACTTCTTCCTTTTCCTCAGCTGTACGGAGAGGCCACAATCCTTGAAACTCAGCATTATGAAGAGAAAGGGCGATGGGAATCACATCAGGTAGTAGATAACAAGGGGCAAGAGCACCGTGATAATCATTAATATGATAAATATCAATAGGATTTCTACGAATGACCTCGGCGATACATTGGTTCCAAGCGGAATAAAAGATTGCTGAACCAAGATCGTCCATACGTGCTGGATATGGTTCCACAGTAGTCTGTCGTCTAAAGACTGGAGCATCAAGCAAGACGTATTTGATGTTGTCTAGATAATGATGATAGACGTTAATGGTATACGTCTGATCAATTATTTTAACTTCGATAGGAGCTGCCTCTTCAGCTTCAGGATATACAATATCACCAACGCATGGAACTACCCAAACTAAATCTTGATGCTTAAGGTTCTTTGCCATTAATTGAGCCATTACACCCAAACCACCAATCTTTATACGGATTTGCCAGTCAGTTATATCATATTCCAAAGTAGCGATTAAGACACATTTCTTCTTACGAGCTAAACCGCCGGCACCGGAATCATCAGCCATAGTAGACTCACCCTTTTTCTTAAAAGGAACCAAGGTTTTGAGAGGATAAAATTTACCAAATTCATCATTTCCAAATTTGTTTAATTTGACAGTGTAAAAGGAATTTTTGAACATCCACGAAACAAAAATAGCGCAGATAGGAGGTACCACAATACATAATACATATATAGCGATTGAAACACTCCACTCACCAGTAGGATATAATTGGAAGAACATGGCATCATCTCTAAACCGAATTCTATAAGAGAGATGCGTCCCATTTGGACCTTCTTTAATAGTCACATTATTGGAAATAAAGGACGCAGGATCACTTCGACTCAGAACGGATGAATTACCTTGACTTCCGTATACACGAGTTCTGTCAGGCTTACCATCAGGATCCATTCCCCAAACATTGAATTGGATTGTCGTAGGATAATGAGCACTAGTAAAGCCTAATTCCCAAAGTGAATCATCAATTTGCTTGAACTTATTTTCGACACCAGAATCATATCCATATTCGTTAAAACCACCTTCCAAAAACATGTGAGGGAACGATCTCCGATATTTGTAATCATAATCGCCTTGCTGCATGTAATTAGCGGAAGCAGTCAGTTCACTCCAATATTGAACATGAACATGCTCTCCCTCCCATCGTTGTTCTTTCGTACCGGTCCAATTCGTGGGTTTTAACTTCGTCAATCCACCGTTATACTCTAACCAGTCACTCCAACTAGACTGGAAATCCCTACTATACCTAAATCTTTCGGCTCCTGGAGAAGAGTGATTAAGATAGAAACCATCATCTTTCTTTACCAACAAATTGGATGAGTAGTTCGCAGCATAAAATACGACAGGATTATCTCTCTTACCATACCGGAAAAGGAAATTGTCTTGTGCTAAAGTTGAAGAAGAATTATCAGAAGTGGTAGCTGGACCGATTGAAACACGATGAACACCCTCATGGACATCAGTAAGCTTAGCAGACCAGCGGAAAACACCAGGTGATTGAGAATGCAATAAATTGCTCTTGTCAATCTCTGAATCCGACAGGTTTCTACACTGCACAGAATTGTCTATGTAGCGAGCCGTAATGTTTTTGGGGCGAGTAGAAGATTGAATTTTCAATGAATTTGTAAGCGAGTCGCAATCCATTGGGCGGGAAAACTCAAGACTAATATCAAGTTCATTACCCTGATAATCCATCCTAGCATCGTGACTAGGTGTCAGTTTCGTAATCACGGGATCATTCTCAACAAATTCATCCTTAGGCACAAGGAGTTTAAACTCGTATGGTTCAAACGTGACACCTGGTAAACAACCCCACGTCTTATTCCAAGATTTTTGGAGTTGATGCTCATCATAAGGATAAATAAGGTTCTTTACAGTAGTACCTTCCTTCCAAGGACCAATAATCGCTTTGTCTTTGTCACTGCAATCATAACTCCAAGAATAGGTATCATTTCTATTAGCAAACAAACTCCACACCAATGTCTTCTTGTGGGTGTCAGTGTTCTTTAAGGAGTCATAATGCTGGAATTGAATTCCTTCCATGGGACCACGTAAAACACTGTATAAACCCATGGGAGTGGCATACGGTTGACTATCTGGGAAGTAGACGTCTTCCACCCATTTTCGGATCATATCGAAACGATAACCATCGCTCAAACTATAATAATGACGGCGAATAGAATTCATATTCATATAGACGTTATGATGAGCAGAAGCTATGTCGAAGTGATCAAGATAGTTCCAAGGATCTTTGCAGCCATTGTTCGCGGGAGTCCAATCGGCTCTTGGATAAGAAGCCGCCTTACCATAATAACAACCATGAATATACCAGGCTCTAGCACTGTTCATAGCCTGACGGCCGTACAGATAGTTATCGGCACTATTATCTAGTACATACATACCCTGTTCATCACCGTAGTATAGTAATGGAATACCGGGAAACATGAGCGTGGTGATCATTGTTCCCAAAATGGCCCTTCCGGTACCATTAAGAAGTGAACCCCAACGGAACAAATCGTTGTTAGTAATACCGTACATATGACGAGCATCAATAACACCGGTGTTCATATTGACTGCATCTTCGTTTATTTGAATCTGTGTCCAAGCATCTGTAAATATAGAAGGAGTATCATAACCGATTTCGACCTTTGAATCCATACCCAAAAATCGAACGACAGCACGATAAACGGAATAATGGAAGGCAGATGAATCAAAACCACCATGATGCTTATCACGTAGAGAGTACTTATTATCATCACTAGTAAGGTTATAAGCGATGGTCGAATTTGAAGGACGTTGATCTGGCTGACGTCCACGATTGTAATAGATTGAACCATAACTGGAAGAGCCAGTAACTTCACCAACGATAAGGAAGTTCTTCTTGTTATACTTTTGACTGGCACAGTTACGCACAGACATTGACCAATCAGCGATAAAATCGACAGTCATCTGGGTAGCTTTATCAATACGGAAACCATCTACATCCAACATAGAAATGACCAAACATGATAAATGCTCTAAACGTATAGCAACGTTTGGATTCCAGTCACGAAGACGATCTTGTACAGAAGCGAACTTGGACAACTGACGTTGCCAGTCAGGGTGTGCACCGAAAGCCTCGGTATCACCGTACTGATCGAAAGCAGAATCGTAACATCCCTTATATTGCAAGGCAACCGGGCTACCATCTTCACCCCAGAATTTGGGATATTCACAAGATGTATTGTAGACATTGGTAAAATTGAAGTCAGCATAATGTTGGTCGGTCTTCCACATAGCGTTGTATTCGTTCAAGCTGAACGGCACACCACTACTATCATTGAGATGGTCGACTATACCAACTAAATCTGCAAGGGTAGCGACGGTATGATCGAGAATTATGTACATGTTTCTGCTATGAATTGCATTGATGGCTGAACGCCATTGATCGATAGTACCAGAGTGATGATCCAAGATGGTATAATCAAGTGGAGAAAACTGATCATAACCCCATGGTTGATTTTGAAAGGGAGTACCGGCAATATAAATACCTCTAATACCAAGAGCTTGGATGTAGTCCAAAGAAAGCTCAAGGCCAACTATATCACCACCATTACGGAAAGAAACTTCAGAAATATCATTTTCAAAAGGAGTTCCCATAATATCGTTGTTTACCGGGTCACCATCGTACCATCGATCTAAAATAATGGCAATGAAATTGATACGCCAATTATCGGGACTTGGAAAAAATTCATGATTTTCCCATTCACCCGAATAATCGAGAATGTCACGCGCATCTTTATTTGTATTCAAATTCCAAGGTTCTTCCTCTTTACTGTACGGGGCAGCATGTACAAAAGGAAGAAAAAGGAGTAGGAAAGCAGTTAAAGCTTTAAAAATCCATAATTCACGTGGACCATGCATAAGAACTAATTTCGTAAAGAGCGGAGAAAAGAAATCAAAGAATCAGGGCGAATTGGATAGATATATAGTTTAAAATGATAACAAACGAGAGTATAGTTATATATAAAAATGTAAGGGAAAGGATATCAGACGGATTCGTAGAGAAATGGGCTTTTTAAATGCAAAAAAAAAATACAAAATATGGAGTTTCGATTGGAAAGGAAACTCGAGTCTTAAAGAAATAGGGGTAAGAAAGAAAGATGCAAAAGAAAAGAAGGAAATTTATGAAAAAGAAAGTGAAAGGAGAGATGCGAAACGGTTTTCAACCAACTAAACAAAGTTGCAAACCCTAAGAATGAAAGAAAGGAATGAACAAGGATATATCCCTTTGTTTAGGGGTTAATTGTAACCAAAATTTTTGCACAAAAGTCAAAGCTGCAAAAACGCAACGCTGGATGCTTTGATCGCAAGCCAACGGTTAACAAGGGGAGGACGAAAGAAAATCTAAGGAAAGCAAAAGCGAGAAGAAATCAATATTGATTTCTCTTCCAAAGTTTTAAATCGCAAACGTTTTGAAAAGACAGAGCGAAGGAAGAGATACACAGTTATCAATCAATCGACTCTTAACAAAGGCGTCTAGGAAGTAAAAAAAATGCAAGGGTTATTTAGCAAAATATGCTAGAAGAAGGAGAGAAAAAGGAAAACCTTTAACAACCAAAGTACCAATATGAAAACAAAAAGAATCCAAAAAGATGTTAATTATCCATGCAAAGAATACCGGAAAGTTAGACACGTGCAGGAGAAATCGATTTCTTCCTACAGAAGATTCTTAGCCTGAGGAAACGAAGGAAACCACGAAGCTGAAGAAAATAGTAAAGGAAAAGAAAGCTAAATTTCTTAGGACGGCAGAGTATCAAAAACAAAGAATAAATCGTTTGAATCCTCTAAAATCGCCGTTATCCTTCTCTGTATATGTCTTCGCAGTGTTTGGTTGTGGTGGAAATTAGAATATCCCAGATTCAAAGAGAGCACAGCCAACATACTGTTTCCCATTAAAATACAATAAATTCCTTTTTTTTGTTAATGTAATCAAAGATTCGTTTCCAGGACAACACGAAAAGCGGAGAATCTGGTTTTACTGATATCTTATACTGTTTCCGTAATTTGTTTAACGCATATTAACACAATGGAAAGAAGATAATATCGTATTCAATGGACTGTCCATTCAAATCGAGTTGGTCACTTCCATACTATCAGACTGTGTGACTAAGACAAGATGTAGCGTTGTGTAGTACTGGAAAAGATCAGATAAGAAAGAAAAAATAAATAAAGCATTAGTGTGCGCATACATAAACAAAGAGATTTCGTAGATTTATGTTTATAAGAGAATCCTAAAAGAAAACCGCTTGTGTTTTGAAAATTCATTCATTTTTTCTCGTGGTCCTTGTCCATTCTTCGTTCTTCTTTTAGGTAACAATGATTACTGCTACCTGCTTGTTGGATGACGCCGTCTTTGTGATGACCATGTGAATGTCTTCTGACATGCCAGGTCATAATGACGTGTGGAGCATACAAAGATAACTTTTAGTGAAGCTGCATTCAGGTAACAAATGTGTTATTGTACTCTGGCAGCGTACTTTTTGAAAAGGAAGGCGAAATGGTAAACAAGACGGGAACGAGACTCAAAGACAATAATTTAGACGTAGTTTGCTTCTTTGAAAGAGAAGAAATAAATTAGAATACATGAAATAAGTATATTTTGTTATGTTCGGATGTGAAAGACAATTTGTTTCTTGACTTGTTGACTCGACCAACGACTTGGACATTGTTTGGTTAACAGGTCGTCGCTCGTACGTGTAAACAACATCAGTTGAATGAATGATATCTACATATAACTATATGCGAAACAGGAATAGAATTTATTCTATGCAATGAATTTCTATAGTAATGCTGTAAGGAAGACTGTGAGATTAGGAATGTCAAATCGCAAAGCGAATGTTTGAATTTTTTTTTTTTTTTTTTTTTTTTTGAAAGTTGGAAGAGCCGCGAGGAGCTAACTGAACCATGTTCAAATTAGCAAACGCAATTATTTGTATGATCCTTTTCTCTTGATTCACTAACACACGATTTGGATTCCACCCTGTCCTATTAGTATGTATGTGTATGGGATAGAAACCTGCGAGATGTTTTCAGGTATTTTCTTTTTTTTTTTGTAACGAATTGACTTATAGAGATTTATTTTCAAAATGATTGCATATTTGTTTCCATTTAAATGTCTTTCTCCATGGTGTGTGCAATTCGAAATCAGTTCTAACTGCTGAATGAGAAAACAATACCGTTGCCACGCATTTCATAAAATCGGAATACCTATGGAAAAAAAAAACTTGTAAAATTTCGCCTTTTCAGAGTGTATTTTTCTATGACTCTTCCTTCCTTCATTACTTAATGCCTCCATTACGTGGATAAACATCAGACAAATGAACTGAAGTTATATAAATAACACACAAGGCGAATGGTCAAAGCATTCAGCAAACAAAAATTGATTCTGTTTTTTTTTTAACCAATCGTTAAATATCATCCATTATGACTGAACCCGTTCCTACCAACGTTACGCAAGACTGGCCTGGTAAGCATACTGAGTTGGATCCTCAGCCTGATTTACTAAAGTACCGTGATGGAAGAGAACATGTTGGCACTGGAAAATTAAAAAACAAGCGCAGTTTAATTACAGGCGGTGACTCCGGAATTGGTAAAGCTGCAGCTCTTATGTTTGCTCGTGAAGGCAGTGACATTGTGATCACTTGTCTTCCCGAAGAGCGCGAAGATGTAGAGCATACCAAGCAACTGGTTGAAAAAGAAGGTCGCAAATGCTTTTATTGGACTGGTAACCTCAGTTCTTCTGACAACTGTAGAAACCTCGTTCAGTTCACTGTCGAAAAGTTAGGAGGTATCGACGTCCTCGTAAATAACGCTGGTTACCAAAAAGTAGCAAATACCATTGAAGACATATCCGATGAACAATGGGACTTTACCTTTAAAACTAATATTTATTCTTTCTTCTGGATAACGAAGGCTGCTCTTAAACACTTGAAGCCTGGTAGCTCCATCGTCAATGCTGCTAGTATTAACGCCTATGTCGGACGACCAGACCTGTCAGATTATACCACAACAAAGGGAGCAATCGTGAGTTTCACGAGGGCTGTAAGCAATCAGTATGCCAGTCGTGGTATTCGTGCGAATGCTGTTGCTCCAGGCCCTATTTATACTCCTATTGTTCACTCTACATTCTCTAAAGAAATGATCGAGGCTTCTAACCAAGTGCCCATGGGTCGTATGGGTCAACCTTCTGAAGTTGCTTCCTGTTACCTTTTCTTAGCTTGCTCTGACGCTGGCTATATTACAGGCCAAACTATTCATGTAAACGGTGGTACCATTATAAATAACTAAGAAAAAGGTTGTAAGTTCTTTGCTTTCAGGAGAACTTAAAGCAATAACTGGAAAATTAATGATAGTGAATGATTATACATAATGACATGAATGTTCTAAAAGATTAACCTGTTTTTGAGTTGTCAATATTTCGTAGTAAGAGTTTCTATTTTCATAATGTCGGTATGGCCATAATACATCTACAGTTTTGCTTGTATTTGTACCACTTTTTTACGTCCAAAGGTAGTGACAATTAAAGTTGTTTTTATATTAATGATCACTTTATAGTTTAAATTGGCTTTTACGAGTAAACGACGACATCCTTCAACAAATCTCAAATAACTAGGGCCGTAAATAAACAATACTTTGCATGATACTAAATCGGTCTACCAAAACCAAAGATTTAAAATAAATAGGATATTCAAAAAAATAAAAATATTTAAACTATCGTAATTTAATGGTTTGCTGTGATACTTTCATAAGTGTTTATGGTATATATCTCGGTTGTTTACTTGTTTACATATGTAAATATCCATTCTAAAGGGTTGTCGCTTCTACCAACCGGTATTTTACCCATAGAATTGAACAATTCTCAATAGAAAGCATTAAATATATATTTATTCACTTTACTGTGGCTATTTATGCCTTGAGAATATCGACTGTTGAATTTTCATTTCTTCATTTGATAAAAAAAAAAAAAAAAAAGAGGGAGCGTGTTTATCAAAACACTTCCAGAGTTTTAAGATTATTTCACCATTTCAATATTTTCTATTGTAATCTTTTGTATTCATATATTCTTCAATGAGTCCAAAAGAATTCTTTCAATGGATTCTCTGCACTATAAAGAACTTCTTCGCAAAATGTACGTGGGGTTTCAAAAAGAGAAAGCCTGCGAAAAAACTTGCTCACGATGACATTGGTTTACGATCGCTTGTTTTTCTCTCTGAGAATTCCTCTGCAGAGGCTCTAACTTTGCCGACCGATGAAAGCGAAGAAAGGACTCTTACCGGAATGTCTGAAAAAGGAAGAGTTTATTCTCATTCTGTAAAATCTCAGAAAATTAATGTCTTTCTTAGCTGCAACAACACTATACCCCAGCAGGCAGAGCTATGTGAGCCAAGTACTGAAAGGGAGTCTCCTCGTAATTTAAAATCCACATAAGCAATAGAGAAAGAAGGAAAGATTTACACAAAAGCCAAGTTTTCTGCTTTGTACATGTCCGTACTCAAAGCTAGACGCATCCAAACTTTGCTGTACCAACACCCTAAGACTTTTATTTTCTAGGGATATCTAAGGCACTTAAGACAAACCAATCCCATTCATACTATAGACATAGAACAATTAAACAAACGGACAAGGCCCTTTAACATTGAATCCCAATACTTGTCCCTGGATCCTCCTAGAGAAGCTTATTTTAGACCTTTTTTATAGAATTGTATACGATATTATCCCAGCAGTTACTTATACCAAAGACGCGTTTTCCATTGCAAAATTAATAAAGACAAAGAATAAATAACAAACGTAAAATTTTACTTTGCAGATTATAATAGTATGGAAACAGATACTTCCCTTTTTCAAACGAAGCACAGAGTACTTTCCGCTTTATTACTAGCTACAGCTGCAAGAAGTCTACCTTTTTACAGAATAAAATCTTTTCATCCACTTCTTTGGACTTCAAAGCTGAAATACTTTTTCTATAAATAATGAGTGAAGAAAAGAGAGGACTTTGCCTGAACATTCGGTACCTGAAGAGTATGTCCAAAAGTTTTGGAACTATGACTTGTCTTTGGATGTCACTAACAAGATTCTTTTATAGATGTTTTAAGAAAGGCACGAAAAATGGATGATACAATACAATTATCTCTTAATTCTGCTAAATGGGAATCACCGGGCCAAGCCAGAGAATCTCAAGAGCAACGATGCAATCGAGTTAAGCAAGAATTATTTCAGGGCTGGCTTAGTAGAGATAATTTTTTGAAAGATTGCATTGCTGTTACAGAAGAGGAGTTGTCCAAAAATACTTCGTCATCAAATGTTATTCCAACTTCTGAAAAACCACTGGTTTCTGAACGTTTGGACCCCTATGCTAAAGAACAAGAAATAAAAATCTCGCCATTAGATGAGGTTTCAATGACCCTCAAGTCTGAACAAACTGTTGAAAATATTATACGAGATCAGACCTGGGAAACACTGACGAATGCTTGCCCGGGAATGTTTGGCAGCTGGAAAATGGACTATACTAAGGCCAAAGCAACATAAAATTGCACATTCAGGAAAAGAAACTCATGAAGCATTTCATTAACCCCTTTTTAATTTTTCAGATATAAAATTTTTTATCTTTACACGTTTACTACTTACAGATTACATGCAAGTTTTAAAGAAGTAGAGAATTATCATAGAAAAAAAATCCGTATTCTTTAGATAAAGTTAATGTGATGGTATCTTGATAGACATAACTAAGGTCATTGCTGAAAAATTGAATGCATAGGAGCTCTGTATTTGAAAAGCGCTACATCCAAATAATATCTATATGTGTATATATATTTTTTTCTTTCATATCGAGCTCCAGTATCATTGAAACGGCTTTGCTTTATTCGCACCTACTCATAAGTACTACCTTCAGCAGGTTGAGGCAGTTTACGGTTCGATGAAGATGCCATTTCTCTAATCTATGTTAGTGCTTCTTTCCTTTACGCTTCGGTTCATCAGTCTACTTACTTTTTCAACTCCAAAAGGATCGTTTCCATCGTATATTCTCGTTTCCAATGACGAAGACAACCAATTTTGTTTGGATTAATCTGATAATTAGTTAATATACGTACTGCATAAATTTATATGAGTAAACGGTGGGAATCCATGGAACACTCAGCCAACATTGACGAGCGTTCTTATACACCATTGTTTCCTCTATTCAGCGCGAATCGCCAATGCAATTGTAGTTCCTTTACTTACCTCACCAGTTTCAGTGTCGACGCCGGGTAAATTAATTTTGGAGACAAAAGTTACACGAGGAGGTGCATCAGGATATTTACCATCACAATGAATCTTTACACTGTAAATTCTATTTTCATGAACACTCTATAGCCGAGCTGTTAGTATATTTTGATATTTCATGTTTGAATGACAGTAGAAAGGAAGCGACCCTTTTGACAAATCAGACAACCATGCTTCACAATAGTATTGATACTTTCTTAAATAGGATTAAAGCATGTTATCTTTAATTCATTTACACATACATGAGCAGGTCCTAGTATGGTAGCATTCCAGTCGGACAAGCTAATGTCATCAGCATTAGTCAATCCGTAAGAACAGGAGTTGTCTCCGAGACCTTTTTCGCCTTTCTCAAGTTCTTCTAAAAGTCGAAAATTACGAGGACTATTTGAGTTGTTAACTTTGAGCGGGATATCAAAAATTCTTACACTTTAGCCATATTTGTAGTGTTTGGTTGATGACAAGGTGAAGCTATGTACCTGAAGTTTATGCTAATTCACTTGATCTAGAAATGAACCAGTTTAAATAAAAATAAAAGAGCTACTTATTTGTCCGTTATTTTGATCCTTATTAATAAACGGGTTAAAAGGTTGATTCATTGTTGATTGTCAGGAAAACTATTTTGTTTACAAAACAAAAAACCTCCTTTGAAGAAGTAGAACATCAAATAGATTTATTTATTTATTTTTTTTTGATCAAACGAAATAGAAATAAAAGAACTTTAGGTAAAGCATTATTTCAATGCTATGAGAAGATCGTCTCTTTTCTGATTACATTGTCTTGCATTGCTATTTTTTTTTGATATTTTAAATATGCGATCCTATTAATGCTTAAACTTCATTTCATTCTTTTGCCTTGAAGTTGCCTTGAAGTTGAAAGAATAACAAGGGCACATTAGCGGTAAATGACAGGTACTTTCACTTTCATAAAAGTCGTTCCTACAGTACTATCTGTTGAGAAAGTATCTGCAACTGTAAGAACAGGTGAATTAAGTGGACTCAACTATACCACTTAATGGTCAAAATTTCTGAAGAAAATTGAGTAATCATGCGCAATTTTTACTTCCTAATATAACTGCCTCTGTTATTAGGAGAGCGATGAATATGACCAAGTCATCAATGAGCATGAGTTCTCAATCATCCTCATATGTCTGTAAATATATCTCAACAAGAGTAGTATATATCATTATCACTTTCTCAGGCTCAGATAATAAAAATTGAGGAAATTAATTTTAAATTAAATAAATCATTGAATTTCAACAATTTTCGTGCTAGATTCCATCTGTTTTTTGTCCATGATGATACTTAGTATGCCATCCTTCAGAGAAGCCTGTACCATGCGATCATCAACATGTTGAGGAAGGGCAATAGTTCGAGAAAAAGCACCAAAACATCTTTCACTCCAGCGAATGAGAGGTCCAGCTTGAGATTCATCAGGCTTGCGCTCCCCGGAAACAGTTAGCTTTCGACCATCCAAGTCTATGTGCAAGTTGTCCTTTGGAATTCCAGGAACCTCAACGTCCACCTCAACAGTGGTATCTGTTTCCCTTAATTCAAAGGCAGGGCCCCAACAATTTAACCATGCAGATGTTGCATGTTTTGAACGGTCGTGAAAATCAAAGATATCATCAAAAATGTGGTTTGTGAATGCGTCGAACAACATTTCATCAACTTTAGTTTTGCTTTTGTTAAGAATAATTGGCACAATAATAAGCTATTATATGTTTCTGTCAGCGTAGGGAGGGTATGGCTGTAGTAAAGACGTTCTTAATGTTTCCATGCGTTTTCCAGAATTCAGTATCGGAAATGTCAGTTAGTTACACGCTATTCGTATTAGGTGTTTCGAAATTCTACTACCATTATTAAACAAAAGCCATTGGATGGGTTTGCATATCTCTCACATTCCTTACTATTTATTACATATATTTGCTTAACGAAAGGTTGTGTTTATTGCAATATGAAACATTCAATTTTTTAAATTCTAAGCGCTTTTTGTGGTCAAATATTGTTTTGCCTCTATGATAGATGCATGATTTTGGTCTAGTATTTGGGTTGCTTGCTCCAAATAGCTGTTCGCAGCTTCTGAGTCACCCTGGCGACCATACAGCTTTGCAGCCAATAGAAAAGTTGTTGGGTCTTCTTTTGAGACCGACAGCAATTTATCCATGTACTTTTGTGCGTCGTTTAGTGGAGTACTCGTACTAACTAATTCTTCACCAAGAGGGTCTTCGTCAAATTTCACAGGCGTACCATCCTCAGACTTTGCGCGAGCTTTGTCTGTTTCTTTAATTTTTTCTGCACGCTCATGACGCTTGGAGATGTCTTTCTTCAGCTTTTTCATTAATTTTTTCCTCTCTTCCTCGTCAAGATTTCCTTGCAATAGCTTCTCATAGTCCGCGGGCTTGGGACCATAGCGAGCAAAAGGGTGATCGAAAAGATCTAGATAGATTTGAGTAACAAGCTGACAAGCTTCGTAAAATACAGAATTATTGAACACACCGTCTTCCCAAGAGAGCAAGTCCAGGTAATTACGAATGGTATTCTTACGGAAAGCAAAGAAATGGAAATCGAATTGGTCATCAGCCCAAGCTTCAAAAATAGAAATAACAGCGTTGAAACGCTTCAATGCCATAGCGTACTTCTTTTGCCGATAATAGGATTTTGCGTCTTCTAACATATACCAAAGGCATTGCATATCGGCAAGATCACCCACGGAACCACCAACAGTTTCATTTCTAGTAAATAATCCGACGGTATTTGCAGCAAGTTCATTTTCGTGGTTGCGCAACATGTATTTTGCACACTTATTATTCACAAAACGATCTTGTAAATCCAATTTGCGAGCAAAATCCATAGCTTCCATGGCTTCCTGTAATTTTCCTTGGTGCTTGAAAATTCTTGCCTGCGTCATATAAAGTTCAACCAGAGTAGGAGTGTGTTGGAGAGCTAAAGATATATAATGTTCAGCTTGACTTAATTCTCGAGTGTAATCAAAGTGTTGAGCCAAATAATAATATGTCCAGAGCAGGGTAGTAGGTATTTGCACTTCAGTGTCAGCAGTTGAGAACTTTGCATGGTCCGACAAAGATGAGGCATAATCGGAAACCAATCTTTCTACTACTTTACATTTAGACGCATCTTCGTATAAGGACTTGATGTCTACAAATACAGAGGGAATTCCTCGTTTAAGCTTGGCACGTAAATAAGAATCAACTCTCTGAGCGAACAAATCACCAGATAGCTTATCCAAGGGCATTCTTTTAGGACATTCAGATTTAGGATAAATCATAGAAATTCTATCATAGAGAGAGAGCCACTTGTCAAAGTTGAGTACATTGTGCTTATCATCTTCATAGCCATAAGCTTGTTGCAACTTGTGATAATAATCGTGATTGTCAGAGTTACGATCTAATAATCTGATCAAAGTAGCCTTTGCTTCGTCAAATTTTTCTAAAGTTAACTCGTATTCAACCTTGATCTCCAAAAATGCGGTAAGATCTAAAATTTTCTTTTCTTCGGAAAGCAGGTGCTCATAAGCAGCAGCAGCTCCATCTTTTTTCAAAATAACCAAATTAATAAAAAGTTGAGACTCGGACTCCTCCTGTGGATCGACGGGAATTCCCTGACTAATAGTAGTCTCAAAAGCGTCTAAAATTTTAAACGAACTAGCGTATTCACCACGAAGATACTGAGCTACAGCCAAAGCACTCCAATTTCCTCGAACGCCGGGGTTGGCTTGCAAGAGCGTGTTTCTTGTATCAGCCAAAGGCTTGAATTGGCGAAGCTGACTCTGCAAAAGGGCAAGGTCACGCAAAAGGCTAGTGTTTCCCTTTTCCAACTTTTGAGCATTGATGTAACACTTTGCTGCTTGTACATAATCTTTGTCTGCTTTGCAAACGAGACCATAGATATGCCAACAAACACCAGAAGCAACGTCGTGACGGAGGCCGAGTCGAACGTTCTCGTAACCTTCTTTGATTTGTCCTAATGAATGAAGAAGGATACCTTTGAGAGCGATCGATTCGCCATGTTCAGGATGCTTTTCGATTACAGACTCAATAGCCTTGAGACCCTTTTTGTATTGTCTAGTCTCGTAGCATTTCTACGAACATTAGCAATCTTTTGGAAAAAAAAAAATTTCTTAACAAATAAAACTTACCAAAGCCGTACGAAATTGAGTTATATCCTTTGGGCTCAGTTGTATTTTGGCCATTCCAGGTACTTGTTGAGGACAGAGGTGGTGTCTCAGAAGCGGTTCCCGCATCAAAAATCATACACTTGATCTTTCCAACCAAGGTTTCGAATATTTGCTCTAAACTTTTGTAATTTTCTTTTTTTAGTTTTCATATTGCCCATCTTCAGGAACTCAAAACGGAATATTCAAATAGCAACTTTTCGCTTCCAACATTCCTCTCTATTCGAAATTTCTACCAGACTTGCGAATGGAACAGTTATAAAACTCATTTAACAAATAAAGAACTATTTGAAGCTTTTGGTGGATTTTAGATATGGGTGATTTCTTAGGGCCCTAATAAAGCCAATATGAGTGTATAGTCCAAACAGTGCATCTAGCATTAGAGAGGAACCAAATAACAATTTCACAAAGAATAGTTCAATTTGTCCAAATACCGAAACTCAGCAGACAACAATCTGGCCGAAATGAAATGTAGCTGTTTACCACCGTATTTACTCATCATGAAAACAATATTTGAGCAGTGCTGATTGCTTCACTTTTTTTTATACATCAACAATTCTCCTATTTATGTTGCGCTTACCATCATAAATCGAGTTTGGGTTCTAAAAGTCTTACTTACTGTCCTTGGTATATCCAACAAGACAACTCTCGTTTCCTTTTGTTCTTTTCAAGCGATTGTTTCTTGAAAAAAAAAATAATAAATAAATAAATAAATAAAAAGAACATAACAAACGAGATTACCATAAAATCATTTTTTTATTGCAATCCAAAGTAATTCATATTGGAATTTCTCTGTTTACATCCTGTAGTTTAACCATTTGGTCATTGCTGATGGTCCTCTTGAAAGCAAGTCCTCTTTTACAGCTGCAAGAAGCATTTACTTACATATATAAGATCCAAAAGGATAAAAAAACGTAAAACAATAATTTATATATTCTCATTTTCGTCTTATCCATTCAATCGTTTCTTACTAGACCATTCGCATCCTACTTGCATATCCCAACTGCTTTTTAATAGTAAGTATACAGACAAAGTGAATGTAAAGTAAGTATATAAGTGTATGAAAATAGCTCCAATCACAAACCAGCCCTTATGGCTTAGTGGTACAGCATCGCACTTGTAATGCGAAGATCCTCGGTTCGATTCCGAGTGGGGGCATTTCTTTTCTTTTTCGTTCAAAATTGTTTTATTTTTATGTATGATTAGAATCGTTTGTTTTACTACGGTACTCTATTGCATGAACAATTTCTCTTCAGTCATTTGTTTTAATAATTCATTATTTCTATTTCTATTTCTTCTATTTACTTTTGCTTGTAGCAAATTTATAAAAGTAGTAGCTTTAGCTTTCCTCTACAAAGCCGTTCAAGACCTACTTACTTACCTTTAAGACTTTCATTCTTGAACTAAATGAACTGAACTACAAGAGTCTGCTGGTTATATTTACTTACAGATTTTGTTTTTTTTCATGCATATATATTTACTTGGAAGCTTACAATTCAATCTTTATAACAACTGTTTTCGACAATTCATATATTCATAATCAAAACATTAAAATATTAAAATATCTACCAAAACTACTTATCAATGTATCCTAAATCATGTAGGCCATCCTCTCATCTTGCAAGGCGTAATCTGCACATAAAAATACAAGTCGCAAGAGTTCAAGCGCTTCTTCTCTGCACCCCGTAGCACGAGCAGTTGACATCTGCTAATCTCGGTATGGTGTAAACCAAGTTCGTGACTCTGCGGGTTGCAAATGACATTGTACAGAATAGTTAGGAAAGCAGGGAGCTTATATAGAAAAATCGAGTGACTGCTTTTCATTTAACGGTCTGCAGTGAAATAGAGAGAGACTTGACGCGACGCGTCGCGGTCTTTTGTTTACAGTTCGTATGGTTTGCAACGCTCTACTTTTCCCATTCACTAGTTACGTGAGTTAGAATTGATCGGCAACTGGAAATTGGAGGCCGTCCCATCGATTTTTGTTGAAGATTCAAAATTAAGCGGAAACAAAGTTTTGGTGACGCAGACTCCCCTTTCGAGGAACGTGGATTTCATAAAAGGACAAGACCTCTGGAATCGGCGAAGCCAGTTGAATCCCACATTCATCCATATTCTGCAACCAATGCTTTGTTATACTCTTTGCATGTGGAACGTGAAAAGAGGATTCAGCGTGTAGAGCAAGAAGAATCCCAATTTACAGACGAATACTACTGCCAGCAGAATCACGTCCTTAGTGAAACAGCCTCAAGTCGACAAAAGCGGTTTGAATAACTTTTTCTTTTCCTGCTATCATCTTTTACTTTAGGTAGCTTGTTTTGTCTCACTTATGACTACTGAACAACCAAAGTCAACACATCGACACTGGAGCAACTTGTACCATGAATTAGGAAACGCCATTGAACGTTTGGAAGAAGAAAATCTTCAACTAAAGACAGAACTTACGTACGAGAAAAGCATGCGCCTTCAACTAGAACAAGAGCTTGCCAATGAACGTTCTCAGAAAAAGACACTTCCATCAACCAATTCTCCTCGAAAGTCAAGGGCACAATTCATTCCTTCGATGCCTTCTCTACCAAATTCCCAAGCGTCTACCACAGAGGAAGAAGATGAAGTTCCCGGGAGCGAGACTGCTGAGGAAGATTTCAAAGATCATGAAGTACCCAAGCAGGAACCCATGTCTCCCAAACTTCCCCTTCAAACTGATGCACAACCCGAGATCACCAAAACTGAATCCTTTCCAATCTTCAAGGATGAACCAAATGAGGATGCGATGTTGTCCAGTGAAAACTCTTATCAAAGCTCGCCCGGTGAAGCCCGTTTGCAAGCTCGTGCTCCCGAAGACATGGCTTTGTTGCGTGAAACCCAACCGTTGGCTCCGGTGGACATAAATAGTCTGCCAAGATATTCGGTTCCCAAACAACCTGAATTTGGAAGTAAAAAAGATAATGTCAACCAGGATGAATTTGACGACGTAGTTCGTGGCAAGAAACGAAAGTTATTGCCAGCATTTGATTGTCCCGATTGCCAAAAAGTATGTTTCTTTTTTATTGCTGAATTTTACTAACCAAGGAATAGTTTTATAAGCTACATGGTCCTATCAAGGATACTGGCATTGCTCTAGCGTGGAACGATGAGAATCGAAAACCAAATGGCTTGCCTCATACTTGTCCCCACAATACACTTGTACAAAAGGTTGGCCGTCATCGGCGTGTCGTCCCTCCAAAAAAAATTCCTGATGGGTTTTGGGAAAGTGACTTTATTGATTAGTACTTTACGAGATATGATATGAACATATTTGAGGATCTTTTAACTTTTCTTTTCAAACTTTGAATTGCAAATGTAATGATTAAGGACAACGCAACAGTCCAAGTCTAGGAAAAATAGTTTTAAAATTGGTGAGATTGACGATGTTATAGATTTAAACAAATTTTTTGAACTTGTCATTCGCGCTTTTTCTGGGAATGATAACCTTAATAACTCGAATTCATAAACATAGTTAACGCATCCGGATGATGATGGTACTACGCTTTGAAAAAGTGAAATGAAAAAAGATACAAGATACTAAATACTAGATATCAAGTAAGGGGGATCAAATTTTTACATTAAGGGAGAATAAAACAAAGAAAAACTAGTATTCCAAGACAATTGCCTTCATTCTGTATTCGTGCAGAAACAGTCGAAAAGAATATTGAAACTAAGCTCCGATTACGAGTGAAAAATAGTAGAAAATATGAGTGTAAGAAAGCAAAACCGAGAATAAAGCTTCGTTACGAAGGTACAGAAAAGAAAGATAATATCAAAAGTAAAAGAGGAACTTAAGCTTGTTTGCCAGAAGGAGAGAATATACCACCGCTGATTTGACCACGTCCGGTGAAACCTTCACTAGCTTCACCACTGATGGGGTTGATCTTATTCTCCTTCATGTACTCGTTGGATTTTTCTTGCCATTCACGGGTTAAAGTGTGAGGAGCTGGGGCAGCTTGAGTACGAATCAAAGCAAACAAGGCAACGGCGATAATAAGACCAGCAGCGGTACCCCAAAACACAGTCTTTTGGTTGATTTGACTGTAGGCACGGGGTCCATGTTCACCAAAAGCAATCCAATAGGCAGCACGCTTTTCTTCAACCGATAAGTCTGTCCATGGGAGCTTTTGACGAGCGTACAAATCAGTGATTAGAGTGTCCTTTTCTTCTTGAGGCATTAAATCCCATCGTTGTTGTAAATCGACAAGACGAGGACGAGCAATCATGGCATCTGCCACAGGACTTTCCTTTTGTAAAGAGGTAGTACTGTTGGCACCAATGGTAGCCGCGTTACGAAGGCCAAGCAACTGCTTGGGAAGTCGTTGCATAAACAATTTACCGGACAACATTACTGAAAGAATTGAAAGTTACTAAAACTCTGTTCCTGCTGATGAGAGGAGGGTTGGTCGTGGATGGGAAAGGATCAGTTGTATCAACGGACATTGGGTGGTAGCCTTTCCCCATGTATTCTCCGTTAGGGTAGGGTTATGTAAACAAGAACAGTAGTATGTTATATACAATAATATGAAAATGAAGAAATAAAATAAAAATGAGATAATTTTATATTTATTTTTTATTTACCAAAAAAAAAGTAATAGTTGTAGAATATAACAAGCTTTATTAGGCAACCCAATTTATAAATATGTACATTCTATATTTGGGTGCTTAGACGGTCTAAAACCCAGTGGTTCCAAAGAAAGGACATAGCATAAGGAATAAAAATGAGTTTTATAACTTTTTTTAAGAGATTGAACATTCTTATTATACGGGTTTACTGTACCACCACCGACTCCAACGGCAAGTGACCGGATATCGCGAGCCAAAATCTTCTTGACCGACTTCTTCTCCAGTATCGCGTATAAATCCAGCTTGTTGCATCAATTCTTCGAATTCCGCAATCTCTCCTAAGTGTGTATGGCGAAGAGGGTACTCCGTTATCACAATACCGTCCTTCGCTAGATACTTTAAGAATAAAGCAATGGCGAGTCTTCCAAAATTCGTTTCGTAGACACAGTCACTGGCAATAACACGTTCAAAAGGTCGTTCAAGCCAAGTTGGAGGGTGATCAGTCGGGGGAGGGTTCATCCAGTCCAACACATGACATTCAACAGAGCCATTGTTTTCTTGAACCAAGGCTTCATTTTCCAAAACATTATGTTCCATATTTTTTACTATTTCCGGTAAGTCAGTGCAAACCATTTGCCATCCTAATTGATGGGCAGCACTGATTCCCAATAGCCCGGTGCCAGATCCCAACTCGAGAGCTCGGATAGATGGATTGGGAGTTTCCCACTCAGGAAGATGAGCAGACAATAAAGGAGCAGATCCCCATGTTTTAAATCCAAGTGTATCGTAGGTAAGACTTGGCTCTAAAATACGAATGTCCTTGTGATTACCCATGGTGAATTTTCGTACTTTTGTAGGTGCAGCCATACGGCCGCTTCGTTCAGCTATCATCTGACAAACCGTGACCAATAATTCTTCCCTCTCATCCGTATCCTCGATCCATTCCATATTTGTCGCTATGAGTCTTACTAGCCAATTCAGGATACGTTTTTCCTCATCGCCATCTAGATCCCAAACATGGTCGCCAGAAGGAATCTTTTCTAAAACAGCCTTGATTTGTTGAAATGGTGGTTTCGCTTTAACTGAAGGGAGATCCATTGAGGTTTCTGTGGTTCAACACGTCAAATTACACTTGTTTTAATTTTCACAACAGCCCGACAAATATGATCAATTGTTTAGTTCCCTATAACCTTTGAAAACGATATCGAAAAAGTAAAAGTAGCAGTACTCTCACACCTAAAGCATACTCTAATTTCGTCTCTCTTCACTTCCTAAGCACTGGGCTAATTTTTCACAAAATACTTTTGTTTGTTTTGGGTCGAGTAACATGTTACCCAGTATAAAAAAAAGCTTTCTCCATTCCCTTTATCCTTAGTTTGAAGCAAGTTTTAGAATAAAAGAAGAATCTAAAGAATTCTCTTTTGTTTTTTAATTCCCGTTTAACTACGTTTTTTCCCATTGACACCCTCATTGATTTATGTACTCAAATTCCATGGCTATTTTTTAAGGCATGTGTATTCCAAGTCGGTATTGTTTTTAACGATATCCCACATTATCGTTATGTATATTTACGGTCGTAATGCATCGCAGGTTAATTAGTCTATTTGTTCGATATCAATGACTTAGTTGCATTGTCGATGTGATAAGGGCCTACTGATGCGCAATGAACAAAGAGGAAGGGTGAGACCATTATGTAAAGCATATAAATACACAGCTGTACATTTACAAACTCAACTATAACGCTTACAATTCTTTTGAAAAGCAGAATTTTTCGAAAGAGTCCAGTTATAAAAGTTTCCCGTTCCTTTATTTCTACAAGTTTATTTCAATATCATAAAATGAGTGAGAAATCCTACATCGTAAGTTCCTTCCAAACGTTTTGAGCAGTTCTTGGCTTATGTTTTTCGAATTCGGGTTCCTTTCTATGACAATTGTTGTGCGAATGGATAAAACAACACTATGAGGATTGTGAAGAAGCGAATTTTTGGACTATGAGGACCTTTTTCCTAACCTAATCGTGATGTAGGTACAATTGAAAGACTCCACTGATGTGAACAAGTAAGCAGACCTTTATTAATAAAAGGTATAAGCTAACTAGTTGATGATACAGGGCAAAAGCCGAATTGGAAGCATCTGGCGTTAAAGTCGGACATGTCTACGATACCGTGTTTAAAGGATTCAGTGTTACTCTTCCCGAGAACTCTGTAAACACTCTGGATGCTCATCCTGAAGTTCAACATTATGAGGCTGACAAGGAATTGCACACCTTGAAGAAGGATTAAGGACACGAATGGTTACGTTCTTTTCAAGGAATTTCCAACTGGTAGTTCTAATGATGTTGATTTGCATTTTACAGCGCATCAGAATTGCTGTATACCCTTGTTCTCCTTCTATTTTAACGCTAATGAGATTCGAAATGAATATATAAACACGAAAACTCTTCTAGTTTCTACAAAGTAATAATGAAAAGTAAGATTGTAATCATGTTGTTTATTTAATAATGAGTAAAAGTGTATAACGTTATCCAAGATACGACAATGGAACGAACTAAAAAATAGCACTATCGCTTGCTGAAAGTGAGCAACCAGCATGAAGCAAACGAAATTGCTTTGACACAGTTCTATACAGGAAGGGGAAACCACAATTTGGTCGTGCCATTTAATCGTCTTATTTAACATAGACTACTACTATTGTTTAGTTCCCGTTGATTGATTTTGAATTACTGCCGGGATCTCTTATTGTTTACGCGGTCTTGTTCCAAGCGTGTGACATAGGTCTATTCAATTCAAGCATATGATATCCACTGTTCCTTGCTTCAATTTTTGAATTATGCAAAATATCTCTATATATGAATGTACGAACTTAAATGAGATTGAAGCGTCGTTTCAGTCTTTACAAGTGAAATCAAAGCAGACGGATGAACAGCTCGAATCTATTCTGAATGATCAACAATCCATTGACAGCTATAAATTTACTTTAATATCCCTTGGGGAGCGGCTGGTTTTGTTGGTGACTCAAATTGATGAATTGAAATTGGAGTTTTGTGACACGTCTATCGTGGATCCGCAAGTGATTGATAAAATCAAAGTTGTGGACAGAGAACAAAATCGTTTAAAGGAATGTCTTTTGTATGTACGGCAAGTTCGTGATTTTAAGGAATGCCTGATAGAACTGAACCGAGCTATGCTTCGACAACAGTGGGAAAAAGCTGCTGATTTCGTACACCGTGCAAATTGTACTTCTTCATCTATTATTCAAGGAAAGTTTGCCCTTGCAGTCGTTCCAACCAGTGAACAACCACTTGCACCTACCGAAACTCTAAAAGAAGTCGTTGAATCGCTGCACGCATTATTTCAAAGGGAATTCGAAAAAGCTGCTCGTGACAAGGATCAAAAAGAAATCACTAGGTACTTTAAGCTTTTTCCTTTGATTGGGAAAGAAAAAGAAGGACTAGAGGCATACTGGCATTTCTTCGGTGGGATTATTGCTTCCAAAGCCAGGGCTACGCTCGACGAACCCCCCTCCCATTCTTTATTTTTTTCGCAAGCATTTACTGGATTAGTTGAGCATGTTGCAAGCATAGTACGAGCCCATACTCCTCTGGTTCTGCGGTACTACAAGGCAAAGAATACAATCACGGTGATAGAAAACTTACAGTTCGATTGTGACAGACAAGGATCTCTCATCATAAGCACTATGTATGACATTCGTCGTATTTCTTCTCTTTTGCATTCAATCAAGAGCTATAAGTATTTGCTCTTGAATGCTAAAATTAAACACCGCAACCTTCCTTCAGACCAACGTGAAATGGAACGGCTAAGTTTACAAGTTTTACATCCACTATTGAATGAACTAACGTCTGTTTTGACCAAATGGAATATGTACAGGATTTTCATGAGTCGATTTATTCGCCGCTTATTGAATCCCGATCCTTCTGGTAATTCCAACGATGAGCGTTCATTTGAATGCGCAAAAGTTTTCTCTAATTCAAAAATTCAAGAACTGATTTCCGACCAGCTTATACCTTCCCTCTTACAATTGGAAACTTACTATTTGAAGCATAGCATGGAGACGGCCTTTGAGCTAGAGGAACACTATACTAGAGTTTCTCCTTGGTCAAGTTCCATTGTAGATGATGTTATGTACGTTACGAAGCAAGTCATTCAACGAGTTTTCTTTTCCGGTTCATCTGCATACCTCGAGAAATTTGTTCACGAAAGTTTGTGTCCTATTTTTCAAAAAATCTACTTTATATATATCTCTTCCGATCTAACTGGATTATGTGGAAATATTCGCAGTCAATTTCAAAAACTCAAAGATGGTAGTAAAATACAAAAGCCATTGTACGAGAGATTTGTTATCTTAACGAATAATGCCTCTCTGAGTAAACATTATCTATGTACAGTTTTAGACGAAATTTCAAAGAAGGACGCTGAAGTTTACCCATTTTATAAAGATAAAGAACAAGCGTCTACTACATTGGATAAATTCCGAATGGACAGTAGCATGTTTGATAAGCTATGTTCCTATGCGTTTAATACCTACTTCCCCATTTTCCTTCTTCCAAAAATTGAGAAGAGCATTGACGACGTGTTTATGGATTGTAACTATGTACTTTCTTACGAAGATTATACCGTAGAGATCGCTCGCGAGCGGACGCTTGTTAACAGGCTTCGAGTATTATGGAATAAGTTAACTGCTTTCGATGAATTCACACCGAGAAATCAATTTACGCTAACTAGTATGGCATGTGAGAAAGCTGCTAGCTACTTGGAACACCTTGTCCTTTATAAAATTCAATGGAACGAGTATGGTGCCATGGCCCTTGAGAGCGATCTTTCACAATGCATTTACGTTCTCTCTAAAGAGCAAGTTCAGTTACGAGACAATTTTGAGCGATTACAAGAACTGATGCTGTTGTTGGTTTGGGAAAGTGAATCAGCCACACCATCCCAAATTATAGAGGATTTGAGTCTACGATTGCTTTCTTTGGATATTGTTGCAGCTGTTCAGGAAAAGAAGAAAGAATCAGAGATTAAGGAAGAGTAGATTCTATAAACTTGTAGTTACAATTAAAGATTTTATTTATTATGAGGCATTCAAATTACAAAAAAAAAAAAAAGACAGACAGACTATGAGAATTGCTTTTAGAGCTTACTATAACTTTGCATATTCTTCACTTTATTATTTTTCTCAAGGTATTGGTGCGAGCCGCGTTGTAAAAGATAACAATGCGCAGTGCATCGTTATTTCAAGTGATGTTACAGAATCTTTCGTAAAGTCATGTCGAACCGCAGTTACCCTTTTCCTATATACTTTGAAGAAGAGGAATAATATCGATCATGTCTTCTTACGTCTTATTTGGATTGGAAAACCCTTTATTAGATTATTACGTTGGAGGAGGAGAAGATACACTCCAAAAATATGGATTGAACGCCAACGATGCCATTTTGGCATCTGAGAAGCAAATGGGTATTTATAAAGAGACCTGTATAAGTTATGGTGCTGGTGGTGCTGCTCAAAATAGCTGCCGTGCTGCTCAATATGTTCTTCCTCCCAACTCTACTGTTTTTGCTGGTTGTGTAGGTAATGACAAATTCGCTCACATGCTTCGTGAGTCTAATGACAAAGCTGGATTACGCTCTCTTTTTTCTGTTGATCCTTCTACAAGTACTGGTGTTTGTGCCGTTGTTTTAAGTAACAATAACAAATGCCGCTCTTTGTGCACTAACTTGGGAGCTGCAAACAACTATAAGCTTAAGGACTTGAAGGCTCCTGAAGTTTGGAGCCTTGTCGAAAGTTCTAAGATAATCTATGTTGGTGGATACCACTTGACTGTCAGCCCTGAGGCTATGTTGGAATTGGCCAAGCATGCTGTTGAGAAAAACAAGCCCTACATTATGAATCTTAGTGCTCCTTTCCTTTCTCAATTTTTCAAGGAGCAAATGGACTCTGTTGTCCCTTATTGTGACTACATCATTGGTAACGAGTCTGAAATCCTTAGCTATGGCGAGCATCATGGCATTGCAACTAAGGACGTTGGCCAAGTAGCTTTGGCTTTGGCTTCTGTTGAGAAGGTGAACAAGAAGCGCAGTCGCGCTGTTGTTATTACCCAAGGTGCCGATGCCACCATCGTCGTCCAAGATGGTAAAGTAAACACCTACAAGCCTAATCACGTTCCCTCCGAGGAAATCGTTGACACTAATGGCGCAGGTGATGCCTTTGCCGGAGGTTTTATTGCTGCTCTTGCTGGAGAGCATGGTATAGACTATGCCATTACTCTCGGACATTGGTTGGGTCAAGAGTGTATCAAGGTCAGCGGTACAACCCTTCCCCTTCCCAAAAAGCAATACCCTCTTCCCTAATTTAACTGGATGTAGAAATAGAAACGAGATGACTTCGGCATACCTCGCTTTCACGCATAGATGCTAGTTAGTGAGGTTCTATAGATGAAAAAAGCCTTAAGAAATTTTAGTTTAAGGACAAGTTCTAAAGCAATCTTTTCTCGCTCACCTTCATGTTCATCATACCTTAAGTGATGGAAAGTTATTGTAAACCGTTAAATTTTTGCTTCTGTTCCATCGTATCTAGTTTGTAAAATTTCTCTGACATAGTTCTTAATTTACTTGTGTAAATTTCTTCAGCTATTCAGCAAACCATCTCTCCTATGATTTCCTTTCTTTTAGTATTCTACTTTATTTTATTGTATTAAATGATACAATAGTACGATCTATCTGTATGGTGCATTCTGTTGCTAGCAACATCCTTGAGGCTCACTAAACAGTAATGTCCACTGCGCATGGTCATTTCAAACGTGACCTTAGCACAGGTGAAAGCTGGTAAAGCACAACGATGAAACGAGCATTGTGCCTATTAATTGCCTTGTCCTGGTCACTATTTGTTCAGGGCTTGCGCCATACAATTTTGGCTACAGCAGATCACTCTTTAGAAGACTACAGCACATTTCTGGAATCATTGAGAGGTAAGAGAATCGATCACACCGACAAGATCTAACTTTGAATTTTAGAAAATGGTTTTGATGTAACCGTAGCGAATGTGAAGGACGAAAAAGCAAAGCTGTTTGAGTACGGCGAGCGCAAGTATGACAATGTTATTTTGTTCTCTACTCAAAGCAAAAGTATGTGGTATCTGGTGATAAAGAATATAAAAATTTATAAGAAAACAAATGACTGACAGTTGATTTTAGGCCTCGGAGCTACATTGTCTCCTAAAGCTATTCTAGAATTTGCGCAAGCTGGCGGTAACGTCTTGTTTGCTGCTGGTTCGAACCTTCCTGAAGGAGTTCGTGAGTTAGGAAGACAGTTAGATATGTACATTGGTGAGCGTCATTCCTCAGTAGTGGATCATTTCCATTCGGTTGAGGGTTCCGATGACGAATCTGTGTTGTTGAACGCTTTAACTGAAAGTCCTCATATCATCTCAGATGAAACTCGTAAGGCCGGTTCAATCGTTTATAAAGGAAATGGTCACTTCTTGGGCAAGAATTATCGTGCTCAGCCTGTACTTCGTGGAAACCCTTCCACATACGTATATAACAAGAAATCTGAGAGCCAAGCTTCCGAAGAACCTTGGGCAGCTGGTGCTCAATTATTCTTAGTCAGTGTTTTTCAAAGCGATGCTGGTGAACGTGTTGGATTTAGTGGAAGTCCTGAAATGTTTGCCAACGCATACCTTTCTCCCAGTTCTCCCTCGTACTCTGCAGCAAATGCTCTGTTTGCTCGTGATCTGACAAACTGGGTTTTCCAACGTGTTGCGGTTTTGCATGCTACTAACATGACCTACGGAAAGGTTGGTGAACCTCATGAACTTCGTAATGCTTCTACTTATAGAATTAAGGATCAAATGGTACGCGTTAAGAAACCACCATAATCATGCTTTGCTAACTATTTTAGGTTTTTTCCATTGACATTGCGATTTTGAACGATGGCCAACCTCAACCTTATGTGGCCGATGATGTTCAAATGGAGCTTGTGATGCTTGATCCCTATTACCGCGTGAACATGGTTCCCGTGGCTTCCGATAGTAAAACACATCAACATTATGAAGCTATTTTTGATGTTCCGGACCATTATGGTGTTTTTACTTACAAAATTGCTTACCATAGACTCGGTCTAAATCCTATAGACGAGAAAGCAACTTTCACAATTCGTCAATTCTTCCATAATGAGTATCCCCGTTTCCTCCCACATGCTTATCCTTATTACGTCTCCTGCTTTGCTGTGTTGGGCGCCTTCTTAATCTTTTGTGGTATCTGGCTCGTTCAAATTCCCAAGGCCTCTGTCAAAAAGCAAAAGTGAAAAATTACTTTTCTTTCTCGTGAACCCTTCTATTATATGTATAAGTTCATTTAAATACTTAGTTATGTTTTAACCATTCTCTTATGCCAATCAATCTTTACGATTCGTTTGCTTTTCAATAATTCTCAGTAGTGTGCACAATGATTTCATTCCATTCCTTTACCTGAGTTCAATTGTTCTTTTTCTGTTTTAGAATGCGATACTTAGATGCATTTTTCTTATATCAGTGCATCCTTTTCAAATTGTTTCGTTTTTCGACAAACCACCGATATTTTTATTAACTACTAATATGTTAGTTTCTCCAACAATGCTAGAACAACCAGTTTGTACATGGTTGAAGACATGAGCAGAAAAAATAATGAGATTTAAATCGAATGAAAAACTCTTAAAGACAAGTGCTGTGGTAGCATTAATGGTGAACCGCTAGACTCTTGACTTTACCAAACCCATTAATGACCAAAGGTATGCATAGTTATGGAGAATTTGGCTAATTAACCAGATAAATAGGGTTCCATAACTTTCTTTTCTAATTTTTTTTTGAGGAATTTTCATTTTTTGCATTGTAGATGAATAATTATCAAATAAAGCATTGGCGAGAAAAGACAAAACAGTACCTTCTAAAAAGAAGGTATGAGGATGCCCTTGCATATATAACATCATGCATCGAGCAGGAACCTAATCCAGTTATTGATCTATTTGAAATCAGGGCAATTGTACTGAAAGAGATGGGTTTGTATGAGAAAGCCCAAGCTGATGCTCAAAGGATGATAAACCTAAATCAAAGAAATGCAAGAGGCTATTTACGCTTGGCTCAACTGCTTCAGTACGATGGGTTTAATTCGAAAGCTGATCATGTATACATGCAAGGCTTAAAATATGTTCATAAACTTGATCCGATGAGACAAAAATTGAAAGTAGCTAGCACGCAATTATTAAATCGAATGCAGAAAACTAGACCAGTTCAAGATCTGTTTTCTTTACTACCTCGGGAAATACTCTTAAACATTTTTCAGTATGTGGAGTTTCGAACGATCGTGCGTTGCATGCAAGTTTCAAAAAGTTGGAAAGATTCAATCAAAAGGGAATTTTCTTTGTTTAGTAAACTGGATTTTTCTGAGGCATCTTCACGAAGCAGCAAATTTAGAGATCGCAATGTCATGACGGTAGCTCGCTATTCTGCATATGCAAAAAACAATATACAAGAAGTTATTGGTTTGGAGAAATTAGGTATTCTAACCCCTACCAAGGGCTTGCTTCGATGCGTGAATTCCATACACACTTACAAAACTATTTCACCTTTAAATCTCCCACATCTAATGCCCAAAATGCACCTAATATGGTCGCCGTTCACCGAATTGAGATATTTTTCTTGTGCTACTTCTGTTACATTTTCAACTATTTCTAAGGTCATCTTAGCTTGCAAGAAGTTAGAGCGGTTGGAATTGGCTGATGTTGTTCCTGATTTGCTTTTTGATGATATGGACTGGGATAAACGATTTGACAAAAGGTATAATGTCTTACGTCTAAAAAACTTACAATTCGTAAGAAATCAAGTCCATCCTTTTCATGAGAAGGAGCAGGAGTTTCTAGCCAGCTTAATTTCCTGCAGCCCCAATTTGCAAGAGCTCGTGGTTACTTATCAGTCGAATCTCATATCTACTTTGAAAGAAAATAAGCAGGATCTCAAGGGTTTACACATAATTGACGATACAAAGCAAAAATCTGTAAGAGATATATTTTACTTACCCTCTTCTTTGGAAAGCTTCTCTATCATACCTTCTACCCCTTCTATGACAATTGCTTCAGCATACTTATTCCCTCTGGCTAATGTTCCTACTTCACTTAAAAGTGTTGAGTTGAGCTTGTTTATTCGACTAACTGATCAGGAAATTGAAAACACAGTGAAATTTTTGGTTTCTAGTCCTAACCTGAGGTCATTAATTTTACATGATTCATTACCAATTTCCTCAAAATTTATGGAGCTATTTACATATCTTCCGCATCTAGAAGTTTTGGACCTATCCGATAATGCTGAACTAAATAACGATCATCTTTCCCATATAGTAGCTTGCTGTCCGAAGTTAGAAGTTCTCAACCTCTCAAATTGTATTTCTATAACAGGTTCAGGATTTGTCAGTCTTTTAAGAGGTCTCGCTTTATTAAAAAGGGTTGATATAATTAATTGTAACTCTGTATCAAAAGATGCAATTGATGCTGCACGAGCTAAAGGCATTGAAGTTACCGTTTCAAATCAGCAAAATCCATCTTTGAGCGGTACAAAACGAATCCGGCTTATTTAACTCTTTCTTTTACCAATAGTTTAATGAGGTTATATAGATGTTTCATGAAGCAATGATAAAGTGTTGTAAATTTATTAGTTTTGCTAGTACAGTCTTCCTGTTTAGGCAATGGAGTGTGAAGATGAAAAGTATTGCAAATGTAGGTTTCTTAACTAAACAATATTCTATTTGAACCTACAAATCTCGTTTGCCTTCTTGTCCAGTGAAACGGATTAAGATAACTTATTTAGCATCAATTTCTACAAATCTCCGCAAACTATAGTGTACAGGAATTAAGTTATATTTATTAATCCAACATAAAAATTCGTTATTCCCAAAAAGATACAAGTCCCTTATCAAAAATATAATACACGTCCTTGAAAATATATATAAACAAGCAAGTGCGTACGCGATGTATACACAGAACGCCTGAATAGCTGAAGATAGAATTATCAGGAAGGATAAATCAAACAAGCGAAAAGCAGAGGACCTTTTGATTATGACATGTATGCAATTAAATATGTAAATTATCCTCGTAATTTGCCGAAAAATAGAGCCTTCAATTTACTCCTCCTAAAGAGAATTAAATAACATTTTTTGTTTAGCAGTAAGAATAATGTCACCTTCGGAAGATTCGTCTTGTTTTACTGATATCGCATCCTTTGTTGCTAGTACCAACACATCAAAAAACAGCTGAACGGCGTCATCACGCTTCGCGTTTCCACTCAAATCCTTAAATGAAGCTTGTTCTCCTCGTACACGGGGGGTCCATTTTGAATGAACAAAGTCTTTAGCAACTTGCGTACTAGGCATAGAGTCAAATGACGCAGGTTCGTTAAGACCATTAGTAACATCCCATTCATTATCATCAAGCATAACGGGCGGCGCTCCTAACATAGAATCTTCGTCCGTATTGGCATCTGCTGGCGGAACTGAAGGGATTTCAGTTGCTGGCTCTACTTCCTCATCATTAGGAACAGGGGCATCCAATGGAGGCATTTCAGCTAAACTTTGCTCAGCTTCACGCTCTCCGTGAACTCCTGAAACATCCTGTTCTTCTTGTGGCGCGTCGTCAGTTTTTTGATGTTTAGTTACTTCCTCTTCCTCTTCTTCAATCGCGGGTGATAATTTACGTTTTTTAACATCTTCCTGAAGCTTTTTTAAGAAGTCCATTCTGAAAATTTCAGCTAAATGAGGGTTTAAATTGGAAGAAGATACAGAAGTTTGCATATTCCCATTGCGCATGAAGTTAACCGTAGCATTTAATACGACTGGATTGGTATTCAAACAAAGAGGTGCTGTGATAGAGGAAGTGTCAGATAATTGCTTTTTCATTTGTCGAGAAGACAACTCCGTAACTGGATCAATGACGGCACGTTGACGGCGCGGAATGCGAGGAACTGAAACTTGCTGGTCGGTATTGTCGGGTACAACTTCATGGACTTCCTCTTGTGGAGACGATGCCTGTTCAAGATGATCAGAGGGAATTTCAATATTGGAAATTTCACCTTCGTGGGCCTCTTCAACTGGTATTTGTGGGGGAACAGTGGTATCATCCATGAGATCGTCCAAACCGAGATCCAATTGTAAGTCATCAACGGGGGCTAACAGCTCATTATCCAAAGAATTGTTTCCGACGGGAAGTAAGCTTGGGGTTCCAAAACTTCTAGCGGAAGATGCAGGTGATTTTCCACCTTGTGATCCAACAAGTGCACTGAGGTCAGCAGCACCGGTAGGATCATGAGGAGCATCTCTTCCTACTTCTATAGAATGTTCGCTTCTAGGTGTACCAGCACCTGACTGAAATATCGGTAACTGAAATTGCATATCCATACTGTTAAGTTGCAAAGGATCAGAGAAAAGGCTGGCCTCATGAGGAGCAGCATTTCGTGCTGCTTCAATTGAATGTTCACTAGAGATAATAGAAGGAGAAGATGAGCTAGGAAGAGTATGTAATTCAAAGGAACGCGACTTGGGTGTTTGAATAAGTTGAGACCATTGCATGTCAAAAGAGCTATCTGGAGCCAATAGGTCAAACTCCGTAATGGTATCAGGAAGGGTTAAATTGGCACTTTGAGCCATGGCATCTTTTCCTCTTGTAGAGGAAACTGAAGGAGCATTGATTTGTTCAGCTTGTCCAGGGCGAAAAGTCATTTTAAGCCTCAAGAGAGCTTCATTGCAATCTTCCAACAAATACCTAGCTTTCCTCGAGTAAATACGAACGACACCAAGCATAAGCTGTCCCGAAAGACGCAAAGCCATTGGCGCTGTTTCTTCCGTGACGATGGCATGTACACTTTGTTCAATGTCCGTATGTAAGGTTTGGACTTTGGACAGTTTCTTTTCCCAGTGAGCAGCCAGCCATACTTTTGCTAAAGGGCCCTAACACACGAAATAGTTAGCTTTTGGTAAAATTGACCCCAATTTTTGAATGTAAACAAAGTACCTTTTTAGAAAGAATCGCCTCAGAATAGAACATGTGGCAGTTCTTTCAATAAAAGAAAAATAAAACAAGTATAACGACTAAAAAGAAAACAAAGCAGATGTATATTTTGGCTTTTTTTTAGCAGGTCGTATACGGTAGTGGATGCGTTTCATTACGATGGGTCGCTATTAAATTGAAACGCGGTACGCGTAAACAATCGTTGCTATGTACGCGACTAATAACGTTACGCGCGGTTACGAAAATAAACAAACAATTTCACTAATTACAGGTATTCTTAACTTCTTGCATAGAAAATGCTGAAAGATAAATAGCTGAAACACTTGAAATTCCGCTGAATAATTGAATAAAAAATAAAAATAAAAATAAAAAAATATGAAGTTGGTATTAACTAACGAAAAATTGTTTATACAAAAGCAAAAAACAATTATTTATCAAATATAAATATATATATATTTGTACATATTAACAAAACAACAACGTATATTCAAAAGGAGCTTATATTCGCTTTATATAGTTAACTAACTAGATCTTAAATAAGTAATGATTGTTGACTTTTTTCGTTCCACAGCGTCCTGAAAGCAACGTTTTTAAATCGAGTATAGCAATACATGTTTTTACAACCTTCTGTTTGTGCAATTAGTTGTACATAGCATAATCGCACCTGAAGCCGTTTGATCAGTAGATGCTAGCTTTGTGTTCGGCTCGCATGTTTTAAAATTGACCGATCACTTAAGATCAGATTGAATAGCTTGCATCCTTCTCACTTTCAAGCAACATTTCTGAAAATCTCAGGAAACTAGGAATGGACAATTACTTGCAATTATAAGAATAATTTTTCTAGGAATGAAACATTCCTTGAATATGTATCGAATATGTATACGGCCACACCTAGGCGAAAACACCAGTTTTCCGTCCGATCACTGCAGATAAGTGGAAGAAGCAGTTTCATGAATATTATGCAAAAAAAGAATAAAAATAAAACAAGCTAGAGGAAAATAAAAATACTGGACATCATAACAATGCTTTCCTTTCCAACTAGATAAACTTTGTACTGCATTCAAAACACCTGGATAGTCAGGTTTCTTCAGTAGTCCTCGAGGCTTTTTGGAGGAACGTTGTTCGAAAGAATGAGTGTTTACAAATGCTGAAAATAACTGCGATAATCCAATGTCAAGGTTTTATTGTTGGATAGGTTCTTTGTTTACTTTTTGTAATAGGTGCCTCGCTTGGATTATACCATCACTACCACCACAGTGAAAACCCAAAATACAATAATCGTAACGAGGATGTGACCAAGCAATGACTTAATGTCGCTGCTTTATGACTTTGAGACATGCGAAAAGCCAT